>JAOXYB010068556.1:0-10056 GCA_028565635.1 Phoronis ovalis
AGCCAGCGCCAAGGAGGAAAAAAGAAAAAATCATAAATTTAAGGTTTTCGCACTTCTTCCAGCAGGGCCCGACCACTCCGCCACCACTGTGGTTATACCAATTGTGACCTTATGTCAGTTATGTGAAGAATTTATAATTAGTGATTGTGATTGTAAGCCTATAAGATTTATTAGATTGCTTTTAAATGTTTTTCAGATTTTGTAGCCGTAAGAACTGGTCGACCTCTCGACTGATACTAGCTGTACCCCAAGGACAGAATAAAGAAAAAGATCATGTCAAACTAATTACATATGCTGGTTCGACTAAACTACAGGCTGTGTTTGATTGGATAAATTTCAATCTAGCTTCTAGAATATATGACATAAAAGATGTTCAAGAACTGGAAAAAGAATGGTGTTCATTTACATCAAAGAAAGATTTAAGTTGGCCTGTTAGAGTTATAATGCTATCGAAAATGATTCTGCCTTCAATGTTTTTGTCTGCACTCAGTGTTAAATTTACTGGAAGAGTGAAATTTGGAAAAGTTGACTGGCGTACTTCACATGGCAAAGCAATCATGAAAAATTTACAGTTATCAACAAGTAAACCATCATATATAATTTTAACACCTGAACGGAATTTGACTTACGGCAAAAGACGAAGTGAAAATATGAATTATCAGAGTTTTGACTTATTTCTTAGGACATTAACTCCTAATATCAATGATCTTTTCATATTTGGACTGTATGCTACTAATTTATCTTGCCTTATATCTTTAGCAATCGAGAGAGGTGGATTTATGGTTCGAATCGGCAAATTATTATGGAATTTTGTAAAGTACAACTGTATATTTTTGCTACTATGGTTACCTCTCATTGGGTTATTTCACATTCCTTATTTGGAAGTAATTGCTAGCTATGGTGCTAAGTTTATTAGAATTATAACAGGGACTGTGTTGGCTTCGTATTTGAGATACGATTTTATGTTTTATTCCTCACAGCCTACCTTTCTTTTAGTTTCATTTACTGTGTATGTATTTATAATAGGATGTATTTTTTATAAATTCGTTCATCAAAATCAAGCCGCCCCAGAAACAGAGTGGTTTTCCATTAATATGGACGGATATTTTAATTATTTATTTCACCATTCGCCATCATTAACACAGCCTACACATCCACAAGATATGGAAGAGGGCATGGAATTACTGATCGAACATTTGGCTGTGCCTCATTTTTGGTTGCAGCCAATAATAACCAATGATTATATTAAAGATTTACCAACATGGACATATGATAAACAAATTGTTGTTTCAAGTGATGCGGATAGTGATAATGATAATCAAGATATGAAAAATTCTGCATTCGCAACAGATGGCAAAACGACCAATAAATCTTCTTCAACACATTGTAAATATTGTGCTGAAGGGGAATCTTTTTCAGGAAGTTTGTCAGAGTCTGAATGTGCAGAATTAGTTATGGATGGAGACTACAAATGCATGTGTTGTTTACCACAACTGCCAATAGATGGCAGCACAAGTAAAGAATACAAAAGCTTCAAGGATGCAAAAATGAACAAAAAATGTACAGATGATATGTCGCAAAAATCAAGTGCCAAAGAAAATACTAAAAGTACAAAAAAGAAGTGTAATGAAATTCCTGAAGGAGTTCTGTTGTGTGTGGAATGTGTAATTTGTTTAGATTCATATCACCTAGGAGACGTATTGTGTGCATTACCATGTGGACATAATTTTCACGAGCAGTGTATCTTGGGATGGATTATGAGAGATAATCATTGTTGTCCCGTTTGTCGTTGGCCATCTTATAAACCCAAATTGTGTAAAGTTCACTTACATTCTGAATAGAAATGGGAAATTTGTGGGAGTCTAGGTATAACAAGCAGTAGTGTATAGTAGGTGGAGCTTGCAATTATATTTCAAATGTATTTCATTGTGGAGTTGGAAACCGCCATAAAAAACTGACAGCTACAATCATGATGTGTTTTTTTTTGAAAAAAATGTAACTGCCTCATTGTGTAGTAATAGTTAAGACACTTTTTGTATCACATCTCTTATCTCTGATTTGATTAGGATCCTTTTAAAGTAAATGCGAGATAAGAGGCCGGAAGTTTTAAATTGCCTTGCTTGCCCAATGAAAATACAGCCATTAAAAATATGATTCTGACATCACAACGTAAAAGGCAACTGGACATATTGTAATTTCTCTATTAAGTGTTTGCTCCAATAGCAATATTGTTTTGAAATAGCTTTGTGAAAAAGAAGTTGTCAATAAAAAAACAAGTTGGATTGCCAGATTATTTTCCCTAGGCTGAAGCAGGTTTCATTTTGGTGTGCTGATTAAAGATTTACATTACAACCATTTAGAATATGCAAGGATTAAGTAAGCGAATACTGTTCGGCACAATTTATTCATACTTTATACTTTTAAGTTTAATTGTAGCTAATTAAATGAAAAAAAATAGAAAAAAGCAAAATACGGTATATTTATTTTGAAAATATACAAATCAAACTTTCTAAATCTATCTTATTTTTCTCTGATGTGGGCTACATAGTTAAACTTTGCACAAATATTCCTTACAAATATAGCTCCAAGTGTCTCAGATTTTTTGAAATTTAATTGGTTAAAAAAATATGGATTTTCAATTTCATCATTCCAAGTATGTTGATTTAGTTCTAATGTATAAACTTTGAAAATTTATCTTTTGAACAAAGTAATTCAGCTATGTAGTTTTGACTTGCATGTATATTGTTGTTTAACCTAAAATTATACCGTACAAGTCACATGATATACTCAGGGAAAAATAAATTATAATTTTAGAAAGTTTGTATTGTATATTTTCAAAATATATGTAGTATTGTCCATTTTAAAAAATTAAATTGGCTAAAATTTAACGGAAAAAATGCCAAATAATATTCGCTATCTTAAGTGATGTGCCAAATGTAATTATGTGTACACTTGTTTAATGAAAAGAACATTTTGTATTTACAATACTGTTTTATTTTAATCAGCTAAACAGACCCAAATTCACTTTTTAAAATTAAGATATTTTCTAATTTATGTGATTTGTTATAAATTATGAAATGAGAAGTTTTGCAGTATAGTGCAAAAATGTTATTTTAAAATATAATGCAATGAATTAAAATAAGTACATCCTTTCTGTATTTTCCCTAATCCTGTGTATTTTTGTGCTAGACACGTGGCATTTTCGTATGCAATTTGAATTACTCGATTTCCTCAAAGGTGTAAAATGTAAATTCTTATAAAGTTAAAACTGTAGTTTTTGCGATAAATGGCAGAAATTTCGTTACCATGGCAACAAATTGGACCAAAATGTAGTCGGATTGAAAGAAAACAAACTGACTAAAAAGAAAATGTATACATTATAATACTTTTAGTCTATAGTGTTAAAGATGCATTTTAGCAAAGATAACTAAGAAATAAACGGTTCTCGCCCCCTAAATATAATCTGTTATAACATATTCTTTTATACATCCTATGCTTGTCCTGACTACTTGGTCAAGGTTCTGTCCAGCTACTGCTCAGGCCGAATACACAATTCTTACTCAAAGTTAACTTTCAGATAATTAATTACCAGTGGATACTGCTGTGAGAATGACATTTTACTTGTTTGTCACCGAGGTATTTTTTTTATAGATGATGTTGATCATTCGGGTATCAAACATGCTTCCAGATCAGAGGTCATGATTACTTGACATGTATCTCTCCCGAGGGGTACTCAAGTTATTTTTGGTGGGAATATGCAGCCCAGTTGAAAATTTTGGATTTGGATTGTATACTTCTTACTGTATTTTTTGGATTGCTATCGTAAAGAAATTCAAAATCCAACAGTAAATTTTGGAATTTAGTTTATATGAGTCGGTTGGCATAAAAATGGATTGCTACTCAAATATTTCAAAATTTTGGATTGTTACCTTATATTTCACAAAATTTGATTGCTACCCTTATATTTCAAAGAAATTGGATTGGGTTTGCTACCACCAGCTAAAGTTTTGGATTGGGTTGGGCAGCACATTCCCGTAGTCAAGTAACCATGAGTACACCCCCGGGTATCTCTCCGTTTATATTTGTGTTGGCTTTCTTCGAAAACATATAAAGTCACTTATTCTCTTCACCAGCAACATCCCCATTTTCTATCTGTTGTTCAAAAGAATTAAAATCAAACGTAGGTACTTCTAGAGGTGGCAAGTCCACTGTACTTAATCTCTCAAGATCTAGAGTTAAAAATCGTTCAGGATTAGACGAATCCTTTTCAGTGTCATATAACTTCTTATAATCTTTCACTTGCTGTCTCAAGTCATCATTATCTTTTTTCATGATATCTAATTCCTCAAGTAAAAGTTTGATATGTTTTCTCAATTCACCGTTATGAATGCTAAGTTCTTCAATGACTAATTTGTCATCCTTTGGCATTTTTACTGGTAAATTTGAAGTCCCTGTTGTTGGGGGGTTATAAGTGCTCTCTCCGGACATGCAACGATCTTCAAGAAAATGGAGTAGTGAATCAGTCTCTAATATTGTCCGATGTACATAACTGAAATCTATCTCATCTGAACCCTGTGAATTAGAATTGTCCGAAATTCCTCCATTTTGATTAGAATGTTCCTGATTTTTCTCTGATTCTTGTTTCTTTTTACATAATTCATACTGGTGTTGCTTCAATTGAATAACCTTTTCTTGCCTTATATGGTCATCCCGTTGTAATTTTAAAGATTCTAGAGCTAGGTCAGACGATGATAAACTCATGGCTTTGTTTAACTCATCTGAAAGCATATCAGTTAGAAAGTATAAAACTAATGCGAAGCAACACAATACAGACTTAGCAAGCAAGCAATGTATGCAAGTTTTTAATGTCTTTGGCCAAAGTCTACAAAGTTAATTAAAAAATAAGTAGGAAAATACTTGGCAATAACCCCTTCATGTACATCAACTTAATTCCACTTTGTTTTAAAAGCAATGTAATGTTGCTTCCAATGACCTCCAATCAATATCAAAAGGGAGGCAAAACATATGATTAACTTTTTTTCTAACACTGCCTTTTGATATTTTTCGTCACCTCAGAAAAAGATTTAATCATAGTGATTTTAGACAAAATCTGATTATGATGTTTGTATTAAACGAAATATTATATCATGCAAATGGATGATATTTGGAATTTGCCTGATTACACATTTTTTTCCCTGATTCAGTATTACCTGCTGCCTTTTGGTGACATTGTACTGCATCTTCAAATTGGGCCAAATTAAGAAACCGTTCAGCCTTTCTAGACAACACATGAGCCTGAAAATCATAGATGACATTAAATTCTGTCTGCTGTTGGACATCGAAACATGTACAGGTGAACTATAAATTTATTATTCTAACCTGTTGATAGCACAATTTACTGATTGGGTAGTATTGTATCATATGATACTGATGGGTGCTAGACATGTTACATGTGACAGCGGATAAACAGTATATCAGGAGCCAAAACAGCTGAGGTGGCTGGATAGCTGAATGCCCAGCAGTCTTATAAACTTAATCGATATGGTAAAACATAAAAGAAATACAAACAATAAGTACGTTTTCAAAGGTATGAGACTGTATAGATTTTGTGAATTTAAAGTACAAATATCATGAATACGTGTGTTTGAATTTAGAAGAAGAGGTTTTTGAATTTGAGAAACTTATGTTTTAGCTAGAACAGATTCAGACTATTGTCATGCAAGTCGTGTATTGTACATGTTTAACATATTACCGACGGTGTATTAAAATTTAAACATGTTCTTTTCTTGTTAAAAATTGACAGAATGTAGTTAAAGCCTTCAAAAAAATCCTTCATGCCGGTTTTCTATGGTTCATAAAATAAATGGCAATAGGAAGTGTTCGAATTAATCTGCAAAATGGGACGTATGAAATGTTGAAGTAATTGATTTGAATTGTTCAATTTGTTGAGAACCTGAAGTTCTGTTGCCAAAAAAAATTCAACACTCCGTCAAGGCAGTGCGCTTGATTGTTTTATACCAAGGTAACTAGGAAATAAGCGATCAGGGTGGCTACTGTACAACTAAAAAAGTGCATAATCAAAGAATAATGAGATTAAATACCGAATTTAAAGGCGAGTCCATGTTCAGCATCTAAAATAATCAACCCGGAAGTATATGTCTGCCAACAAGAAGTATCAGAGAATGAGAAATCCACGTGTTGTGATTGGATAATTTTAATCACTCCACTCAATCTTTGTTTTTATGTTTTTGGATTAATACCATAATTACCATAGTTTCTGTCCTCCAAAGTACTTTTAATCTAAAAGTTTACATAACTCGTATCATTTATTACATTTAAAGCTTCAAAGGTTCTTAAAATAATTTCAATCAGATCAATTTTACGCAGGTTCGTCTTGTAATTGTGGAAAAGCTGAAAAGATGCAGACGAAAATCTTCAAGTCTTTTATATATATTGTCCTTATTTTACTGTTTTTGTGTAGTCTTTCTAAATGCAATACAGCAAGAGATGATGAAAAAACAATAGATGAAGCTGGGACATGTGGAGAGGCAGTGATGGTGCCACCGTATCCTTGCAACTTGCCAAAATTAACTATTTCGTATTCCGACTATGAAGACCTTAAATGTGGATCACAGATAAAAGACAAAAGAATAACCTCTGCACCAACAAACATTAAATACGAAGATGTTGATCGTGTACGGTACTCTGTGTTCTTTTAAAAATGTAATATTTATTCATAATTGGGACTAGAATTAATTACGAATTACAATCAATAGTTTGCCAAGTGTGCCGACACAGAACAGCTGTGACCGGCCGGCCTATGCCGCAGTGAATAGCCTTGTGCATATCTGTATGTCTTGTGACTAGTAATTCAAAAGCTGCTTATTTTTTAATGACAGAGACATCCTCAGCATACTAGGATATAGGCATTGACAGCCATGTAGGAATATGCCTACCAGTATATTTTTAGAAGCATTTGTTTTTTTTAATGCAACTGGATATATCATAGTATCATGTACCCCCATATGACAATTCAGTCCCATGGTCTGTTAATTTGTTATTATAATTGTAGGAAGGAAAATATACACTTGTTATGGTAGATCCTGATGCACCAAGTCCTGATAAACCTACTATGAGATATTGGAGACATTGGGTAGTAACTGACATTCCAGTAAGTGTTTCATCATGCAACCGTCTTAATACTCAGTCATGTTGTAATTTGTAAAATACATGTTTTTGAGCCCTAACAACTAGTTGTGTATAATATTAAAAATAATGTATGTCAGACCCTATGGAATTCCGTATTACCGTGCCACGGATGCAATCCCATGGAAAATATATTTAATAATACTGCCGCGGAATCCCGCGGAATTGCTAGTTTTTATGAAAACAATCGCACCACAGCACCTCTGCTGTTTACGGGAGCCATTTTAAAATGGTGCTTAAAGCATTTTCGGACTCATTAGTTCCATTGAAAGCACCCGAACATGTCTGAAGGTTCTGGAATGCTTATAGCGCCATCTTGGAGTTACTTCAGTAAATAGCCGTGGTGCTTCCATAAGTCGATTTGCTAGTAAATGAATGTTTTTCATCAAATAAAGCATTTTTTTGTCCAGAACTTCAAAATATCACTTATATCATTTGTGAGGAACTTCACAGAATTTGTCATTTCTGTTGCAGAATAACGAGAAACATTGTCCAAAATTTTAACTTTTCTCTACAGAATTCCACAGGGTCTGGTATCTGTTATCGTAGTACTGATAACTATCCCGAGAGAAAGAAAATACATCTTGGTGAACTGCATATATCACACTTCATTCCCTGTTTTCATCTCGGGTGGTATATTTCTTGGCTTGCAATGATATAAACCGTACGTTATGATTGTTATAACTTAGTAATCAGAATATATTTCCATTCAAAACTGACGCCTTTTTGCATTGCCTGCAAGGAACCCTCAGTACCACATATGTAGCAACCACTCATGTAATAAAGTTGCAAAATGTAGTAATTATTACATTTTGAAACAAATTACATTGCAACATGTAATAATTATTACATTTTACATTGAAATGACGTACTGTTTCATTACAAAATGTAATAAAAATATTTTATTACATTTTGACATGGAATTTTGTTGTAAAATGTAATGGGCCAGGGTTGCCGCACCCAGTGTGGGGAAATTCCAATATAAAGATGATACATAAATGTGTCACCCCGGGGTGTACTTCACAAAATTTTTCACAGGGGTGTGCAGCATAAACTTAAAAACTGGATTCCTCTCAACTAAATTTTTCTGCCAAAAAAACAGTTTGCTTAACTTTTTTTGCTAAAAAAACGGATTGCTAATTTTACGTCTTTTGGTCAAAAATCTGATGAACTCAACTTATTTATTCAAATAAAACCCGGATCCAATCTGCCATATAATTTGGTCAAAAAACAGGATCCACTCAATCAGCACATTCCTATATAAACAATCATTGACAAAACACTATAATGTTTCATTTTGTAAAAATTGGCAGCTTGTGTCAAAATATAATAATTATTACATTTTGAAGTGCATTTTATGTCAAAATGTAATAATTATTACTACACTAAATAGTTCCTTTGAAGGCACTGGCATAGTCAAATCTTTAAAAAAATCCCAAGGGTGCGTAAATGGCCTGAGTAGATTCCGTAACACCCTCTTCCTGCCGAATTTTGCTCCGAAAGCGATTGGATCCTCTTCACTATTGTAGGTTCTACCTACCTACACAAGTTATAAAACAAAATCAAAAAATAAAAATGAAATCATAATCCATTGCCATGGAAATCGTTTTTATTTAATAGAAATTGTTTTATTACTTTAATTTTTTAACAACTTACCAAAATTAATGATTAAGTTCGAACTAAAATGGTAACAACTGGTAAACATGCATTCCTAGCGTTTTAAGAGTTGGAATACTTGCTGCAGAGTTGTCTCCCTTGTGAGTGCACAACACTAATTCACCTCTCGTCCGTTATAATGGGGAATTGACATATTTCGACATTAAATAAAAATATTACCAAACTCACACCGACATCTGGGATTAGATGTTTTTTATCCTTGTTTTTAAAACTTTCAATTTTCACTAGCAAAACCAATTGGATTTCAAGCTGTTTATCTATTTAAATGTCGCTGTGCGGAACCTTGATTCTGAAGTGAAAATAGTGCATGCACATTAATCGATCACCGGCCAATGAGCAAACCGGTAGGTAAACAAAAATAGTTATATCTCTGAGAACTCTTCGTGCTCTGCCTAATGGGGTGCATACTAACTCGTATTAGATGGTACGGAACCTACCCAGACCATGTAAGTAAGCACCCAGGAATTTTTTTTAAAGATTTCACTATACCGGTGCCTTCAAAGGAATTATTTAGTGTAGTGCAACCTTGTATCTGGTGCAACTGCACTTAGGAATTACCTCCCCTGAATTGTTGTCAAACTCGGAATGACGGGAATATCACAAATAAAAGCATAGAGAAAATTCTGGTTTAAGATAAAAATAATTTTTATTTTCTTTATAGGATTAAAGTAAAATGCAGGGCATTTCAAAATTTAAAATTTGTAAAAACTCGGTATGATTCTAAGGATTTATGCAGTACCATCCATACCATGAGTAGTTTGCGGTAATTTGCTATGTTACTGTATTCCCCTTCACAAACGGAGACTAAAATCCCTGGTCTTATCTGGTATATTACATCCAGATGAACACAATTATTAAGTACTTGCCTTTGTTGAATTTCAAGGACGCAAAAATGAGCATTATATTATTTTTTACATTTCATACATCCACATGAATGGTATGAATTAGGGCGCAAATTCCTGCAAATCAAGCATAATCCTATGCAAATCCACACTCAGTGGATTAAACCAAAAATTGCAAAATTACAGTTCAACGTGTACACAACACATAAAGGTTTCTGAAACAGACACTGTATCTCTACTTGTCCTCATACAGTTATCCACACGAATGCATTTATTCCATCGCAACAGGATAAAAGATGTTGAAAAAATACCATTGCAAGGTGCCCGAATA
>JAOXYB010068567.1:0-10054 GCA_028565635.1 Phoronis ovalis
TCATAAGTAAAATCTAGCTTCTCGAACATGTAGTCGATATCACCATATTGCACATCCTGTAAAATTAACATATTACATGTTTTTAAAAACTTTTCTTTTGCTGTGTGAATAATGCCTGTCATCAACCACGATAAAAATAGACTTGAAACGTTTACTGTAATAAATTTATCTGTATTTTTGTACTAAATATTTTAATAATAATTGGTAAGGATGTTTTTGTAAAAGGTTGATCTGAGTTGAAAATATCTTGTGTATCTATTAACAAGAAATTGATTCCTAACATGTGGTATCTCTGCCAGTCGGTTTCTTTCTACAACTTCTTTGACATGTGTTAAATTGTCGTAATTCCATCGGCTCAACTGGAAGCCCAAACTCCAATATGGCGGCATAACTGGACGACCAACAGCCTGAGAAAAAAATAGATAACCTATAATAAAATAAAACAAAACAAATGGGAAAACAAGCATCACATTTCAAAAGAAAGTTAGCTGCATACTTTAAATTCATACTTCATTATTAAAAGAACTAGCATTTTTTGCTATTATATTCGAAGTTAAGAGCACAAGCGTTTTCTGCGATATTGTCGACTATGAATGGATGTTCTCTATCAATATCACTCAGTAATAGCAGAACTGATGCTGACCAGCAGATAGTTAGTTAGTTAGTAGTGACTTCAGTTCTTAACATTATATTGACTTTGATTTTAACACAATGGCAAAGGAAGATTTATCTTACTCTTGTGTATTGCTGTACTATGTTCTCTGGTGTTGGGCCTAAGAATATGTAGAAATCTAATATACCACCAATGACTCGATAACTAATAGCTGGGAAGGGACCCGGTTGTAAAACAATGTCTGAAAGAAACAACAGAATTACTGCTATTTATCGAAGCTCTTATTAAAATAACATGAAAGAATATTGACACTTATTACTTACAGTATGAAATTTTGAATCCTCTTTTCTGAGCATATTTGATTGGAAGTAATATACAACAAAAGGTAACACTCCGTTAATCAGCACATTGATGCGCAATGTTAATATTACGACAGATTCTCACCCATTGCATTGCTGTTCTTCAACAAGACACCGTTTGCTTTGCCGTCATCTTCTACATTCATATAAAAGGGATGAGCGCCGTACAGATTCCATTCGTCCTGTAAATGAAATGGTCAATGCAAGAAAAAAGAGCTTGCACTTTTGTCCAGGTACATAGTCTGTCAGTGAAGTTGCTATCTATGCACAAGTCATGGCAAATGTATCCAATTATAGGCACCAGGAATTCGAAATGCACGTGTAGTTTTCTCACTAATAAGTGATAGGTATAGTAAATAAAATACAAAATATAATATACGTTATTTTTAAGACAGTGACTATTTATTTTCTTGCTGTAAGTGGTTTCCGATAAGGAGAATAAAAAAATAAAATGCGTCCTACACAACAAATACAAATGCAAATAAAAGTAGTCGCTTACCACAGGAGCAACGTCTCGTGTAAAAATGGACCATTTTTTGTAGTTCATATTATGCTTAAACTGTCTGTGATTATGTTCTCCAAAACCGTATAAGTTGGCCGAAGGAAGCAATGTGGTGAGTTGGAGGTACTGGTCGGAAAACGTGAAACCTGGTACTGTTGTATCAAATCTGTATAAAAGTAAAAAGCAATGCTTTCCACAAATACTTCAAAATGTTTCTTTTTTAACTTATCTAGACAACCAATAAATTCACAACATTGAAACAAGAATACGACATTGGATAATTTCTACTTTAGCCCAGCCTGACTTTAGCCCAGCTTTTTCAGAGTGTTTAGCAAAACTTGATATGTTTCAACATACCAAAACTTACAAAATAGCGCCAGTTGATTTCCTTGTTATCTGAATTCCGAACTGTGGTTCATTTGTATACGTGACATTGAACAAAGCATCATTACAGCTTATCGTATTGTTTTCTATGTTCAACGCTTGTAATGGCACTTCGTACCGATTATTATTAGGGTCATAAAACTATTAAAAAAAATAAAATGCATATTTAAAATTCCTTATAGGCGTGATGATCGAATGAATTACATATTTTGGCGAAACTGAGCGGTAAAACGTTATCATAGTGTCAAGAAGTAAAAAACTTCATAGAAAGTTACAGAATGACAACAAAACAAATGTACTGCACATGTCAGCTTAAATTAAAAATAGATTGTGTGTATTTCTTCATTAGTCGATTTATTACCTTAATTCTTATCCTGTGTTCGAGTTGACAACTTATTTCCAGTTTTATTTCAGTTATGTCATTATGAAATAAGGAAGCCGTATTAATTCTCTCTAAACTGAAAGTGTAACTATGCCTGTCTGTCGTTGGAATTCCTTTAACTTTATAGCCATGTGGTTTGTCACTAGGGAACGTGCAGTTTGGTGGGCCGTCTGCTGTTCGATACATCCACTGGCAACTTATTAAACAAATAAAAGACAACTGTCAAAGCAACAAATCGTAAAATAATTGCAGTTATGGCGAGACAAGGAACACATTATAAAATAGACTTGCTACAAGTCCTTCTGGATTTTTTTATTATTATTTAAATTTTTTAAATTATTTTGATTAGTGCAATGTACTTTTGTTGCAAATAATACAATTATATCAAAAAAAAAATGTATATTTACTCACTATCCAATATATGTCACTATCAAATATAAACGAGTTGGCGACTTCCTTAGGTATGACTCAACAAAGCGTAGTTTTAGTCCTGTTGTCGATTTGTTTGTACGTCTTAGTTATAAATAGCTCAGGGTTCCCATTAGCCACTGTTAATCTTTGACTAATGTCCGTGGATAAACTGCATGGTATGTGCTAGTCCTGGATACATGACACTTATACCATCGCGGCCTGTGGGCCATAGCTAGTAGTATTATGTATTCAGGACTAGATAATGTATCAGACGTCTTTGAATTTCCTTCACTATTCGATGGCAATTGCCATATCTCAACGCAATATAAAAATCTCCTTTTGCAAATATGATACTTATCCTTAATAATAAATCCAAAAAGATGTACAGAATAAATGCTGACTCAGGTTCATGTTCAGGTCCAGGTTCTCAGACGGATAGCTATTTTTCAGATATTACAAGTTTCAGTTTCACGATACAATTTGAAATGCACGAAAGAGGAAGCACTGGCACAGAACATGCCAATAGTTTGTAAAGTTTACACTCACCCTCTATTTTCACATGTCTCTTTGTTGCCATTTCCTTCTGGAATACAATCAACTTCTGCCGCTGATCTCTGAACTGTCGCTGTCTTCGAATCCGTTTCTGCACGTGGCAACGACACATATAAAACGGGGCCTAATATAACTCCTATTGACAAAATGACTACGGCAAAAACTGCTAGTGCTTTTGCTCCTCTTTTACTAAGCCTCGCCATTACGATCAAGCTTCTATGTGATCATAATATGTAATGGGGTCAAGAAGGTACTGAGATTAATGAGTTCTATTTATATTGTTACAGGTGCATATCTAATCATCTCTCTGATAAGAAGTGCGAAATTCGCTAACCGGCTTTATCTTCATGCATGTCCTTCCACAACAGGCCCCCAAATAATAATGTTTGATATTCTTGTTTACTCATATCTCATAAAGTTTTACAGGCTAAACGTCCACCACCTAAGAATTCACGAGAGCTGCGAGTATGAGAACAGATGAGAGCATCGTGAATAGTTTTTTGCCAAAGATTTCCGGTGAGATAAGTTATAGTACTCGGAACAGTATATTCATATTGTCATCAGTTATACATATAAAGAAGGCCACGCAATAATTGTACACTCCATTACAATTTAACGCAACTAGTACATCATAGACACGGTACTTATGTACGCTAATAACGGTAATTGTAAAAAAAATATTTGAATATGAACAAGCTTGGTTTAAAAGCACCTCAGGAGCGCTTTGAATCTGCCATATTGATACGATTAGTAAAAAAGAACTCTGGATTAATTACCAGTAAACAATGTACTTTGTTTATTTTATCAATATCAATATTTTTGGAGCACTAAAATCAAATAAAAATTTTCATATTTATTTATACCCAAAAAATTCTTACGAAGTAAGGTGGTTTCCTTCATCTGATTACAGAAAACCCCACCAGGAGGTCTCTAGTTGCCCATTTGTGAACTTGCCAATTTTTGCATGAAACTTCCGCGAAAGATCATAAAAACATTCGTGGTAATTAACTGGTATTGAAAAATCAAATGTTCCATGTGCCAGCATAAACAAGTTGTACAGAATTGAGTTATGGTCAGAAGCATCCAAAGAGGATAATTTTTTATGACTTTATATAGCAAACCAGCATATTTTTTTACATGTCTCATGTTTAGATAAACCATTTGGTAATGTAGCTTGGAAGGCCATCTCTGTTTCCCACTCACCAGCAAGCTGATTTTTTTTAAATTCACCAGCCAGCTTAAAATGCAGGGGAATTCTATCTGCCAGCTGAAATTTGCAAAAAAAATGTTGTTTCAAGGGATTTCGTGCTTAAATAAATCATTTAGTGGTGTTGTTGTGGGGAATTAGATCTGTTCCCCATTACCAGCTGGATGAACTGTTTAAGGTTTGCCAGCCAGCCAGACTCGTCTTGGGGAAGAGACTCGGTGGGTGCTTCCGTTATGGTAAACTGGAAGAACGGAGTATGAAGGCTATAGGGGGTATCGCGAGCAGCGAGTAATGGGGTCTGTTAAGAGCGAGCAGCGAGCATTGCTTGGTCTGTTAAGTGCGATCAGTGAGCATTGCTTTTTGGCGACCATTTTTGTTGCTTTGTTTCATAATTTTGTCAACTATTTTATTTTGTCGTTTTTTTTTGCTTGTCGATATTTTGGCGATCGTTTTTTTTTGGAACCTGTATTTTTTTTTTTTGGTTGTTAATTTTTCTTGTTAAGTGCGAGCAGCAAGCATTGCCGATTTTTAAATGCGAGCATTGTACCTTGGGGGTACCCCCTACCCCCTCGAGTATGCTGTCGCTGTTAAAGAACATCGGTGTTCTAAATATTAGATAGCTGAATAACTATAATATAGGTTGGATACGTAATAGAACACTGCCAATATATTGAAGCAGTGTTATAAATAATTAAACATTACAAAGCATTGTTATAAGATTAAGTTACCTTAGATTCTAAATCAATGTATTTGTCACATTTGATTGCAGCAAGCGCAATCAAATGCATAAACAATGATGTTCATTTGACAATTGACAAAAGAGGTACTTCCATAGCGCATGCAATAAGAGCTCGGAATTACTGGGAGAGCAGTATCACTGCTACATTTTGGTAAGTCTTGAAATCCATTCGATCGGGAGAAGTACATCATTCAACGTTTTCTTGCAGTGTATGTATATTACGGGATATATACCCCGTAATATGTACATGTAAACGTATGCTATAATCTCAAAGTATGTGCCCGGAAAGTATAATCATCTCGCTCTTTTTCAATAAGTTTTGCTCCAGACCTATAAAGTCCAGAATACAGCTGAGTTAATGTTTTCAAGCGGTGCGGTGTAGACTAAGTAATGTTAAATTTGTTTTATTTGATAACAAGCACGTTTTTCTTCATTTTATTATATAATTTAATTTTCATTGCCGTAGGTAGGTAGCCTTCTTTCCTGCAATCATTTATATACCTTGATGTACATGTCGAGTGCGATTAATTTACGTCAAAGATGTCAGCTGCGTCTCGCGCCTCCTCTCTGAGTTTCGAGTCTAGACATGAAGGTTCAAGAGCGTCATCACATACATCGACAGGATCTGCAGGTAACTAATATCAAACTAAAAAATGCAGTTCATGCAAAAGTGAAAGATAATTCTAAATCTACCAGCTCTTTAGAATGTGCATGATGAACAGAAACTGGCTGATGAAAAAAAATACTGTACGTTTTTAATATTACACTTCCTTCACAAAATAATTAACTGGGCTTTATGATGCCATGCATTCACAACGCCATTAGTGTTATGTCTGAGAAGGTAAGTCTAAATAATGCCAGTAATCTGTCTGCATAGTTTTAGTGCAGTTATTTAATTGTTCTAATTATAAAATGTTGTTTTCCGTTGCTAAGGGTATGATGCAGTCCTGTTAATCGAAACTATAATCCAGCAATTAGCCTGATTAATAAGTTGGGAAGTTGGAATCAATAAAATTATAAGGATTTGCCTAAATAACTCATTGAGAACCTTATTATAAAAAGTAAATTAACCATAATATTATATCAAGATTCAATAAATTTGAATGCAAAAAAGTCATTGATTATACACACACCGTATTTCGGCTAAATAAGTTTTAAATCTTATTGATATGATTCAGATCAATCAATGGTAAAATTATATAACGTACAGCTGTAAAACAATTAAAAATGCAATTGTTTTGTTTTAGTTAATTGTTTTGAGGTAATTGTTTCTTTCTGCACTTGTACCGGGGTATGATTTACTTCTATGCAAGATTTTATAAATTCAAAATCCAGATAGTGAGCAGAGACAAGTAATTAAAGTTTCGCTGATTTCTGTACACTGATCAGAGATGCTGGGATTGTGTTTCCGTTCATGTTCAAAATGCAATTTTGTAATTCTATAAATATTAATATATATGTAAAGCAAATTTCTACTAAAAATGTGTTTAATGAATTGTTTTCTAATACAATATTACATGACAAATCCTTACTGAACCTTATTTCAGCGATTTTACGGCAGACTCCTATACAGCGGTTACCAGGGAGAAATGCAAGTTTCACAGGACGAGAGTTTTTAATGCAACAAGTCAAGACAAAGCTTCGTTCTAGCAACATGATAGCTTTGATAGGCGATAAAGGCATAGGAAAGTCTGAACTGGCCTGTGAATATGCATATCGTGAACAAAACTCGTACGACATTGTGAGATGGATAGATGGTTCCAAGCAAGGACTTCTACAGTCACTTATTATCTTGGCAGATGACTTAGGAGCTGAAACACTGGGCTTCAACGTGGATGACATTACTGATCAATTACGAAACCGTTTGCGTAACGTGAAGTCATATTTATTAATTATTGATAATATTAGTGAATATGATAGCCTTCTGTCAATGCTGCCACCTGGTGATGGAAGTAGTATTCATCATATTATAATGACGTCACATGCAACAACAGGTTTGAGTTGTGTGACACTAAACATTGATGTTTTTAGTGTTGAAGAAAGCATTCATTACTTAAGTGCGGAGTTAAAAGAAGTTTTCAAAGAAAATGTTAACAGAAGTTTTGGTCAAGTTCTCGGTTTAGATAGTGGTCCTAGTGGAAACCCGTATGCACATTTAGCGCAAAGCAATGATTGTCATCCACTTGCACTATCCCTTGCCACTGGTTATATCAAAACTACATCATGCACATTTGAAAATTATCTCGCAGCAGTAGATAAAACTCCCATAGATTTAATCAACGTAGAACTGGGGTTAGAAAGCTACGAGAAAACAGTCATGAAAATCTGGCTGGTAATTCTCGAATCACTGAACAAGATAAACCCAAAGAGCCTTCTAATGATTACTTGGTGTGCTTTTGTATCATCTCATAACATCCCAATCTCCCTATTTAAATCATTCTTTGGTGAGCAGCTCAACACAGCTACAGCTAGAAGTGTGGCCTCTTCTAGACAAAATGGCATCAAAGGTGATCCACGCAACGATAGTATGGTAATGTTGCTGATGAAGTTTGGTTTGCTGTCCACCAGTTGTCAGTCAAGTTGTTTACAAATACACCCTTTGTTGCAAAAATTAATTCTATGTTCTGTGTTTGGAACTCAAAGAATTTCTAGAATTCCTCAGTACGATCTCCTAAATGATGTTTTTAAACCTTTAGTGCAATGTATTAAAGAATGGATCTTGGACGCCACTTATTCGTCAGCAAATGTTGCCAGTTTACGATATTTCTTACCTCATCTACTGTTGCTGGAAGAACAACTGGAGAATCATCGAGATCCAAAGCCCGTGGTTGGCAGTTTTGGCAACAAAGAAATTCTTAAACTGCTTGAAGATCTGCTAATTTCTCATTATAAAATGACTGAAGGATTAGATGATGGTTCCAGTGAAAATGTTTGCAGAAAACTAATTACGGTAACATCTACTCTCTATGGGGGAAACCATTTGAAGGCTGGCCAAGCCCATGGTTACCTAGGTAACAGCTTAATCAAGAATGAGAAACAGAAAGAGGCGAGTGAAGAGCTGGAACGGGCATTAGCTTTACATACCAAACACAGGGGATACGATGATGATGAAACTGCTACAATTTTACTCAAGCTAGGTCTGGTGACGCAACAACTGAAAGATTTCAATACAGCTAAGAATTATTTTGAGCAGTGTTTGAAAATTACCCAAAAAAATCACGGCGAAAATCATATTAAAAATGCTGAGGCTATTTCTAACATCGGTTTGATCTTGCAGTGTCAGAATAGGTTTCCAGAGGCAAGGGTACAATTGGAAAAGGCATTGCGAATCAAAGAAACAACCCGAGGACAGCATCACTCAGAATGTGCAGAAGCAATGCATATTCTTGGACAACTTCTTCGCGACATGAAATCAACAACAGAAGCTAAGCATTACTTTCAAAAAGCTCTAAATATTTTTGAAAAGGTTTACGGAAAAGATCACATTAAGTTCGTCGGTATCTTGAACAGCCTCGGATCGGCTATGCAAGAAGAAAATGATGCACAAGGCGCAATGCAATGTTACGAAAGGTCACTACGGATTCGAGAGGAAACCTATGGAATCGATCATCCAGACAGCGCGGACACTTTAAGTAGCTTGGGTCAGACACTCCGCGATATGGGAGAGTTCGATGAAGCATTGACCAATTATGGTAAAGCTCTGAAGATAAAAGAGAAAACTACTGGTACAGATAACACTAATTATGCTGATGCTGTGACTGATTTAGCTTACGCTAATCAGGATGCGGGAAACGATTCAGAATCAAAGCACAACTTTGAAAAGGCAATCGTTATTTTTGACAGAGTTAATGGAAAGAACCACATCTCCTCGGTTACAGCTTTAAGGGGTTTGGGACGCTTCTACTCCAACAGAAAGGATTTTGACACGGCCGAGCTCTATTACAAAAGGATACTGATGATTAATGAACAGGCGTACGGGAAATCAGGTCGGCAATACGGTGATGCTCTGGCTAGTCTTGGAACCGTACAAAGAGTAAGAGGGCATTTGACAGGTGCTAAAGATTGCTTCACTCAAGCTTTAAGAATACGGGAAGAAACGTTTGGTCGAGATCATATTAGTTCTGGCATTTTATGGAAGAGTCTAGGTGTTGTAATGAAGGACTTAAGAGATCTACCTGGAGCAAAGTCTGCACTTGAACATGCTTTCTACGTATACTCTAAACATAACTACCCATCAAATCATACCATCATGGTAAACATTACTCAAGAGTTGCAAGATGTTCTCCAACAAATGAACTAGTCCTTGATATCAGGGTGTCATTCCACAAATCTACAGAATTAATAAATAAAGGCAAGTGTCCTTACAACACAAACTCACTAGGTTATATGCAAATCGATGCACTGACTTCCTAATTAGTATTTTGCTCAACAGGTGACTGCAATTGAATTAGTGAAATTGAACTAGGGAATGAAAGGTCAGTTTGTATATGGTTTGTGAGACCTACAAGTAGGTTTACTCAGTTTGTTCCAATATTTTACAATTACATTGTTAAATGTTCAAAACTTTGGATGGAAGAAAGAATTGCATTTAAGGCTAAGCTGGACCCTCGTCACTGTTTAAATAAAAATTCATGAAAAATCTGCATTACATTTTTTTCACTGAAAAGAGATGTTTTCTAAAACTTTAACAGCCAAGCTATGTCATAATGGTATTTTCAAACTATTGTATAAAATGTATGAAATTTAATTAGCATTTAATTACACCCTACGAAAATTGTTAGGTACATCCTACAGGAACACTCAGTAGATAAAAATTAAAAAACTAATTAATACTCTCATAATTTGTTTTTGACCATTTTTAAATTGCACCAGGGATTTTGATTATATAATCAATTTAGTGTTTTT
>JAOXYB010068578.1:0-10053 GCA_028565635.1 Phoronis ovalis
GTTTTGTTATCTTTGGGTTGGATTTTCAGTGTTTGTTCATACTAATGCTGTCATTGAATCTAATTTTTAAAGAACACCTAGTTTCCGCCTGGATAACCCAAATTATTATTTTTCAGATTCAGAAGTTATATCAGTGGTCTTTGAATGAATACGGACAAAATGCGTACTTAGGAATAGACAATCCTAGCAAAGTGTTGTACAACTTGTCCTATCATGCGGCGGCAGGGGGCGCCTCGGGATCTCCAGGTACATCATACCCAAAGTTATTGCAACCAGACCAAGTAAAGTCCTTGAAAAAATTATGTTTTTATGTTGTCATTTCTGCTATAGTGCTAAAATGTTGAAAAAGTTCTTGGCAATATGATTATTATGTTCTATAGTTATCAACAATACGTTGAGTTATTTGGAAGAATTTATCCCTTTTCTCAACAATCATTTCTCAACAAGTATTACTTTGTTATGAAGAATTTGTTTTATTGTTGATTTGTTTTGCAGGTTTTCTAGAAGGCCCCAATCAGGAAGCAGTAGCGGTCGTCATGCACTGTTTCGCATACCCGGATGTAATTCTTCCTATGGCTCAAGTTGATGTTGATAAAACCTTTGAACAAGGTGTAACAATGAAGGCAATATACGACGTCATAAATCAGGATTCAAGATATCAGAGACTGTGTAATAACATATTTTGAGTTAAAAGTACTGTTCTTCAAGGGAAACGAGTATTTGAAATATATGTTTATTATCCCGGGGTCCAATCAGCTAAAAAGTGAGTATTCATGCCCGTTACTAAAATGGTGAGAAATGGTACTTTTCGAGATCATGGCGCGTAACACACATGACGCCTTCAGAGTAGGACAATCGGAGGTTTTGTCCAAAAAAGTTACTAGTTTGCCTTATTTAGAATCAATTCTTCTAGGTAGGTCATGCTTAGGGACATACTTTGGGAACGGTTTTAGGAGGGCTTCTAACTCCAAATCCGCCTTCATGAAATATATTTTTTTTAGCATTTTTGAGAGTTATATATATATATATATATGTGTGTGTGTGTGTGTTTCGGTTATTCATTTACTGGCGTCATTTTTATTAGTTTAACGATTAAGATTTATTTCGAACCTGTTGAGTCTTTTTGTTCTGTATTCCTAAATTGGTAATTCACCTTTGTTTATTTATTTTACTGTCTGGTTGTTTTACTGTTTATTAAATTAATGTTAAAATTTTCTTTGTTAAAATGTATTTGTCTATACCTATGATTTCCTGTATGTTATATAATTTTGTATTGATACATCTGTTAAATGATAAGAATAAGTATTTCTTAAAAAAGTCGTGAGGCGAAACGTTGAAAAGTTATGTTCATATTTTCTTTCGAAAAATCTCTGAATCTTTGTGTCTTTTTTATAGTACAGTATACCCCTTGACGCTGTCATCTGTGGATAGGTATAAAAAGCCTTGGGAGTCATTTATACAGGCCGGCAGGGGTCATGGAAATGGTTTACCTTCTGTATCGTAGCTTTTAAAATGTTTCTTTAATATAATTAGGAGCCTCATTCAAGTGTCACAAGTAAATATGTATTTACTATAACTAAGTGTATTAACACTCTCAGTATTTTTTTTCTGGCAAATTTCACATTTAAATAGTTCATCATCACCTGGATGTTTTCTCATGTGAAGGTTAAGGCCACTACGTTGATTATGTCTCTTTCTACAATGTTCACATTGAGCTTATCACTTGTATGTATTTTCAAATGTTTATTACGAGTAATAGACCAACTAAATTCTTTTCCGAACGTTTCACATTTGAATGGTTTCACTCCAGTATGTATTCTCATATGACTTCTGGGGTTACTTATATTACTACATCTCATTCCGCAAATTTCACATTTAAAAGGTTTTTCACCTGTGTCTCTTTTCATATGAATTATGAGGTAACTATTTACACTAAATCTCTTTCCACAAGTTTCACACTGAAATGGTTTATTTAAATCATGAATTCGTGTTCACATTTAAATGGTCTTTCACCTGTGTGTGTGTCCTTATATGAACTATTAAGTTAACACTAGAACAAAGTATCTCCCCAAAAGTTTCACACTGAAACGTCTCATATGATTATTCAGGGCACTAATACATTTGGATTTTTTTCCACAAATTTCACAATTGATTGCTTTATGGCCTGTATGCTGTTGCACATGCATTCTCATATGATTATTGAAGGTACTACTGAGTTTGAATTTCTTTCCACAAATTTCACAATTGAGTGGTTGAAGGCATGCATGCTGTTTCACATACATCTCAAAGTTACTGTTTTGAGTAAATACATCTCCACACTTTTTACAGTTAAATGATTTATCCTCTGAAGGTATTCTCAAATGTTTATCGTCATCAGTTTCATTCTCAAATGGTTTACCACCTTTAAGTACTACTCCTGCATGAATATTAACATTTCGATTCTGATTATGCGTTCTACAATTTTAACATTCAAGCAGATCTACGGGAACAGGTTCGACACAATAGTTCCTCTTCATTTACGATCGATTCTTCACTTTTTATATCCTCACATTCCAAAATCAAATTAAATTCTTTGTTGTTACCATCACGATGCTCATGTGTACTGAATGTTTAATCTAAATAGGAATTTCAGAATCTATGACCGCATGTGTTATATTTTCCAGTGAACTTGCTTCAAACTTTAAACAGGAATTAACTTGAAGGTAACTCGTCTTGACAAGTGAATTACTTATCTTACTGAAAGGAGACTCACAATTTAATAATGCAGATAGAATTTTCAATTTACTCCTCAAGGACTCTTCAATAACCTTGTTATAAATTACTGGTTTCAGTTTCAGGCCCGTCAGATGGGGGGATGCGTTGAGTGCGAACGCGCCCCTCTATTGAAATGGGAGTAACCCATGTAATGTTAACGCGTACGCGACCCCCTTTTGAAATGGGAGTAAGCCACGTAATGTTAACGCATCCCCCCTTTTGAAATGGGAGGACCATTAACGTAATGTTAATGCACCCCCCTTTTGAAATAGTAAACGCACCCTTTGAAATACTAACGCGCTCCTTTTTGAATTGACAGGGAGAGACGCGCCACTGACTGCATAGGGCTTTTTTTGTTTGCTTGTCAATTTTTTCTGCCAGCACGGAGACGTTTCAACAATCTTTTTTGGATTACTGAACTGATATTTTCTCAAATCGGTAATTCTCAAAACACCACAAACGCACAAACGTTTTGAAAACGTGTCTGACGGCCCTGAGTTTGTTTCGTATGCGAAACAGTAATTTGTATATTTTTACAGTGATTTGATTCCATGTAATATCTTGGTGCAGGTTCTTGTGTTATTGTATGCATTTTTAAGTGTTCTGTTACTTCTCGTTGCATGATGCTATTCTGAAAAGCTTCTTGCTTCAACACAAGTTCTTACTAAGTATTAACTGTTTATGTTGGATGCTGAAAAATGTAAAAAATTTTAAAATAAAAACATGAAATTTATGAAATCGTTTCTTCAAGTTTTTAATGTTACAGCACATTATGTATTTAAGATTAAAAAATGAAGTCATATGACAGGTACAAGACAAGTTCTGGCATTTCACATAATGATTTGTAGCCCCAGTCCGAGAAATCTTTGTACTTCGTACTCCTAGCATTCATTTTTTTGAGATTTTTTGTCACTTTCTGCCATAGTCGGCATGAAAGTTCTATTGGAAATATTATTACATGGAGGTGATCCGAAGTTTGTTTTGCAAGCCAAATCACTTATTAAAGATAGTTTCATTTTTCCTTAAAACCCAAAAAGAGCAAATTAAGTACACATAATAATAAATAGTCTAATTAGTCGGCTTTGTAATTTAAGATAATGTGAAAAAAGTCATTTAAAAGATTTGTCTAAAAATTTTATGTAAAAGACAAATAATCTGGCAGTCTTAGCTTTGAATTTCAAGGAGAAAAATATATGGCACTCCTAGCTTTACGCAGCCATATATAAAGCATCAACATACAGTAGACCACACAAACATATGATAGTGCAGAGAGCTTACCAGTTTATTCTAGCAACTGTTTTATGTATTTTAGTACTATAATGCATTTATTAAAAAACTTCCAATCAATGTTTCTAACGACTGATGTCAGTCTAAATAATGAATTAAACATGATTATCGCGTATTAATTCATGCGGCATAATTATGTAATTAAAAATACGACGCACATGGCATTGAACACGGTAGTAAAGGCTCCAGGTAGATGCACACAGGGAAAACTGCCCTATCCCACTCCCTGTAGTACCATGAAATCCATATGTTATGTTTAACATTTTACTTGAAAAATAAGTTGCAACATTGTTTATCAGCGTTTTCAACAGGATTTCAAATGCCAGAATATTTAATATCCTGTTATTTACAAAAGTTCCTGTTCAGTATAACCGATTGTAGCTCAATGTTTCATCTCAGCGGGCATCAGCCGCAAGTAAGAAAATCAAGTATCATCACACGTAGCATTGCGTTCCGATGGGGTACTGTCATTATATCGCGGATACATATTTATGCCGCATTGCATCACACCACGAACGTGAGCGTTTATGATTAGATTTAGAGAACGTTTAGACTTTACGATAGACTTAAGACGTATGTCGTAAGATAGCATCGAGCAATTCGCACCAGAAACTTCTCTAAAAAGCGGGCGCATTCAAAAAATGAAATTTTGAATCCTGTTAGGTATTATATCACTCGCACTGATAAAAAATATTTCAACCTTTTTTGCACATTTAAGAATTATCGTGTTTGGCTCCAATTATACGCCTTCTGCTTTATGAAGTTGTATTTTGACACAGGATTATAAAGCTCTGTCCGCCATTCCTGTGATTTGAATCTCTATAAGTAAGGAAGACAACTTATGGTAATTTCGTTTCATATAATTCACACAAGCCATATGTAAACATGAAACAAGACAATAGTGAGCCCATGTAACTGATAAACATAAGTCCCTTAGAAGTATGATATCAATCTCACATTCACTTTTAATTAGACGAAAAGTTAGTAAATGTATAGTCCTGAGTGCAAGCATGACCCTACGGCTTGTCCGTAGGGACTAATAAATGTACGCCCTCATCCGGGCCCATAAAACACTTCATAAAGCAGCGAACTACGCACTCGATCTATCATCACAAAACTGACACATTGTTTTCGGATTCTGAATGACCCCGGGCGCTGGGGGAATAGGAATATATACACTCCATCAAGAGATCGACCTGACGGATCAGCGAAAAAATAACAGGAAGTAAAACAACTCTAACTTTCACATTCACCTATTCGAATTGTCGTTGGTGAACAGGTTAACTGCGTTAAATATTTATGTACTGTCAGCAAAATGATGTTTCGCTTCGCGTACAATTGCCCTTCAAACCTTTGGATTGTTTAAATTAGTTTTCCAGTAAAATCGGGCACAAGGCACGCGGGTTCATTAAGAATGTAGTGCCCCCCTTGCGGCAGCAATGCATGTTACAAGTGAAGCTATTTGCCGGGGCTTATTTAGCCTAAGTTATCAAGTCAAACAATTCTAAAAACGTTTAACTTTAATTTTTTTAATTCTTAAAGACTCATTTATAGGTTTACATCAATACAAAGTACAATCCAAGGGATTCCATCTGTCGTGTTACACTTAGTTGTTAACTCAAGATAAAGAACAGTCTGGAAGTAATATTATTTTTGAGTAATGGATGCATATTTTGAGT
This sequence comes from Phoronis ovalis, assembly GCA_028565635.1. NCBI lineage: Eukaryota > Metazoa > Phoronida > Phoronidae > Phoronis > Phoronis ovalis. Next base: position 5,721 of record JAOXYB010068578.1, read on the forward strand.
TTGAATTACAAGTATACCTTTTCTTTCTTATTTTTGAATTTCTACCGTTCAAAAATTCTAAAATTTGTTTCCCACAGTTACTACAAAAACAACCGATGTTTTGCTGATCCATATCACTTTGAAAAGTTTCAAGGGATTGCGAATAAAATATTTTTTGAATCTTGGATTGTTGTATACATTTGTAAAAAATTGAATTTAATGTATGCCGTTTGATAACATTTTGAATGTGTCCAGTACCCCCTCCCAGGCGTTGCGTAACACAACAGGAGGTTTAGATTGATTGGAAAAGAACTTTCTTCTATCATTTTAAATTATTAAATAAACAAGAGTTAAATGTATGAAAAATTAGCACTTAGATATTTTATATTTAGATTTAGATTTCTTGATTGAATGTCCTTACACCAAGCTAAGTGTAATAATGCACCAGTGTTATTCCTTCACAGTGCCAAATTTCCAAATGTTTCAATTTGTTATTGTCGTATACAAACGTTTCCATTTTTTCTTTTGTAATGTGCGTATTAAGGCACATTTTTAATGTCTCTAACTTTTTCAAAGAACTTGCGCCCCTATTCCAAGCACATCATTGTTGTTCAGACAACCTCCAGAAACATGTAGTTTTCAAGATTTCTGCTGTGTGTTACTACATATTTAATTTGAAAGGTATCAAATGACTGGTTATGTCCGGTAGAAATTTGAAAAGTTTTAAGACTTAAAAAGGCTTTAGGATTTGTCATTTCGTGGATTTGAGAAGAAAAGCGATATATACATGTTAGATACAACTCCTCTAAGACTGGGCACAGGTTACCTATTGCAAGCAGATTAATCTTTGTTATTTGGCAGAAGACGATGTAATTTGATGACCTTTGATTTCAAGCATTGGTCTCAATTTGTCCTCGAAAAATCTATTTAACTCCTGTTTATAATACGTGCAAGTACATATTTGAATTTCTATTTTTTTCAAATGTTCCCAATTTTTAGAAATATCAAGTAAACAATTAAGTATTAGAGTCAACATGTGCTTGTAAATATCATTTTCTCCAAATGCACACCTTTGTTCATAATTGATAAATTTCCAGGTGAGTTGCTCTCATTACTGAAATAAATGTTCTTGATTTTACAAAGTAAAATTTGTATTAAATTTGCGCAGTCTAATACTCCGTTGCACATTAAGAGATATTGCAAATGTTTGCAAAACACAATAAGTAACTCTACTGAAAATAAAGTAATTGGGCCATCGAAGTCAATTTCTAGACCAGTGTTATCTAGTTTCTGCACATGGTGGGCTTCTGTATCTATCTCGATGGGTGGATTTTCAGCAGTTAAAAAAGAAATGGCGCTCTCGCAACTAAATTTAACTACGAGCATTTTTTGAAATGCCGACAAATAATATAAAAAATACAAAGGAAAAATGAGTGATGATGCAATACAAATGTTTTCAAAAATCAATATATGAAAATCTCACAAGTTTTTTAAGATCTCGAACTTTCGGCCAACCTCTGTTTTACTGTAGGTAATAAAAAAAATAGACAGCTAGGAACTGAAATATTTCAAGGAAATGTAATACAAGTAGTAACATTTAGCATTTTCTAAGTGTGGTTTCATACATACGTCGCAGGTATTGGCTCCCTTACCACCAAGCAATAAACATGTCAATTTGTTTTGTAATAGTGAAGTGAAAACAAAAGTCCAATCATGCTACCTCATGTTAAATATCCTCCCGAACTCAAAGCGACTATGAGCCGCCTGGTGGTCGGTTGTTTGGATATGGATCAAGCAAAGTAACAACCGTTGTTATTAAAGAGTAGATATTAAGACAACACAAATAAAAAAACCTCGTTTCTATAAATTTACGAATTTACGATCTCAGTAGTGACATTCTATTCGACATACAGATGTGTTGGCTATAATTTGTCCGGATAATTGCACTAAGCTATTGTTAGCGTGCTCACGTAACATGCTGTTGCTAGAGAGCGGATCTGAATAAGTTTTGCTGCAATTCAACAATATGTATTGCGTGCGTAAATATAATTTTTGTCACTAAAAAATAATACATATAGCATTTCGTAGAACGAAAACTTTAAACATAGATTATTACAAGTTTATTTATTCCTATTTTTTGTCTAATAAGCAATATTTGTACCAAATCAAGTAACTTAGCAGACCTCCCGTTTTGTTCCTCATAGGTAATCACACTACCGTGAAATCTTTAAACTTAGTCAACAGTAGTAGTAAATGATTTTTAACATCTCTGGAGTCAAAATTAAGTTAAAATTCCTGGGAATGGATCTTTTTACTTTGTTTGTATAAATAACCTTTAAGTTTTCGAAATTTATCTATATTATTGGAATTTAAGCTTGGAAAAATTGGTGGCAGATTAAGGAGTTAACGATAGCTCTATAACTGAAAACCTTCTATTCCATAATCCATAGTGTAAACACGTCCCATGTAAGGTTTTTCTATTTATTAATATGTGTTTCCATTAAAGTGAAAATATCAACTTTTAAATGAACAAATCGACACTCAATAATTATAGATCTGTCAGATTTGATACGAATTTTTCACCTGCCGAAGACGACACCATACAAATAACAATATTTTCTGCGTGAATGGTTTCTGAGTAGATTTATTCCGATGATTTCACATTCAAACTTTTTATTCCTTGTTTTGTTTACGTTTGTTTATTTGTCTCAGAGAAGTTCCAAGAATGCTGGCGATAAGGGCAAGTCAAAAGCGACAAATTTGGTAAGTTGAGCATCTGATTTTTTATCGATATATCTTCCTTACGACAAGTCAGGATGTTAATTGTGCAGTTTTTTCATACAGACATAAATACCTACATTCCGAAATATTTGGAACTGTGCTTATCATAGCTGATTGTTCTATCGCATACATTAAACTAGTGATTGTAACATTTAAATGACATTGACTTGTAATACTCGTGTAGAATTGACTGCTCTAGTCTTAGCGTGTTTCACAAAACGCAACTCTGGGTCGATCACTGCATTTCTTGCCAAAAATTAGCTGATCTTAAAATGTCCCATTAACATCCCGCGGTAAAAAACGTTATTTGACTGTAAGGATCTCTTTTAATTTAGAGCTTGGCTCCGAAATAAAAATTTACATTTGGGAATAAACATGACTCCCTTTCTCGCTTTTGTAGGATTATTCTAAGAAAGGTCAAGGAAAGGATAAATAGTCTAAGTGCCAAATGGTCAAACTTTCATTTTTGTTGCACCCCCTTGTTAGAATGGTGCATCACAAAGACACATACTATAGCCTTCAGAAAATCCATGTTATATTGAAAAGTTGATGGTCAGTATGGAAATATTCACATTTGTTTGGAGTGACCACTGGCCAAAATTGTCATTTTATGAAAGGAGTAGGGTTAGAATTTTGCTCACAATTACTTTTGTAATTATGTTTTCTTACTGAAAACATACCAAAATGTTTGAAAAGGATGGTTCTACATTTCAGTTACCAAAAAAGTAATTAGGACTTTCATTAGTGCAGTAATGGAGGTCAAAGTTCATCTTAGGTCAATTTTTTGTTAAATTTTCAAAACCTAGCTTATTATTTAGTTTTTTTCATCATACATTATAGGAAAATAAATTAATGATTTGGTTTGTAGTGATAAAATGTATTTAATAAAAGTTGTGTTATCTATTTCAGTGTCATTCAATGTGAAATTTCACAGGATGTGAGGTAAAATCACTTTGTGTCCATTAACCTGGATATGGTAAATTCAGGGGTAGGGAAACTGATTTCTTTGTAACTTTTTTAATTTTCATTGCGTCTTAGTAAATGATATCTCAAACTGATTGAAAAAGTCATATCTAAAAAACAACAAATAAATTGAACTTTGTACTTTATTAAATTACACAATGAGGTCAAAGGTTATGCAAGTTGCATTTTCCGTTAAACATATTTTCTCTGTTTGGCTACTGATCTTTTGTATTTTTGGTCTCTGAATATGAAAATAAATGTTGATGACAGCTCTATATTGCATATGCTATATTGTGTTATGTAATATATTTCAAAATACAGTTTGTATATGGATAACAGCATAGCAATAGAATAATGAAAATATTATGCACATCGTTACAATTCACAGTAGCAAATATTGTTCGGCACAATTTATTCACGGTTACGATTTTAGCTAAATTTTGTTGGTAAGAAATATCATCCGAGCCCATACTTTCATCTTTAGATCTATATGTGTAATTGTCGCCCAGCTACCTTCATCTAATCCACTTGCACACATGCTCATGATGGAGCAGTTCAGACCAGCTCGCTTACAAACACATTTTCGCGTCGAACATTGTGACTTGCATTA
>JAOXYB010068589.1:0-10053 GCA_028565635.1 Phoronis ovalis
TAGGTGAATATAGAACAAAACAGAAGGATATTTCTGTGTTGTTACCTTTGCATTTTCAAAATTTTTTTGATGAAAACGTTTAGAAAATTATAACTACGGATAAAAGTGTGACTGATCAAACCAAAAACAAAATGAAGTATTTTTTGACAAAATTCTGATCCTGGGGTCACTACCAATATGGTAGGTTTTTTTTACTCTCTGGGATGTTTCAAGATGAGTATTTTGTGTTGGAGGTTATTGCAGGATGGATTTTTGATTCTTTTGAAAAAAATTACAATTTTTTGGGTGATATTTTAATGTTTTGAGCAATTTCAGAACTGATTTGTTTCACCGTAGGATATTTTAGGGTAGGTGTTTTATCAATTCGGGGGATATTTCAGGGTCAGGGTATGAACCTCTGGGTCACACACCCTTACCAAAATGTAAGAGATGTACTCCCCCCCCCGGTTCTGGTCGCAACTGTTATTGCACTTTTAATCTCTTCATCACCGCACAAACGTTGTATGCGGTAGACTTATAACTAATAAGCAGTACTGCTGGTGCACTGGATTTTAATTATTAGTAATTTTCCTTTAATTAATTCTTCCTCCTAATTAGTTTTCAGGCAGGTAAAATTATTTGTTAATGTGAGAATAGAAAAATCTGCTGTATTGATATGCTGTGTCTGGAAAACAGGATACTGGTGATAGTACTATCTGCCTCTATTGAGTTACCGTATTGTCTGTAATGGGTTGATAAAAAGAGATCAAAGGAGTTTGAATTTTGTCGATTTAAAAATTGTGGATTTTTAGCTGCTTAGTTTGTCAATTTATTAGAAATTCTATTTTGTTTTATTGAGAATTTTCCCACATATTGTTAATAAAGGTATTATCACCACATTCCGCTTCTAAGGAAATATTGCTTATGAACAACAAATTATATTAGTATAATGTATAAAAAAAATCGCCTGTTCAAATAGATGATTTACCATAAAAATAAGTAAAATGGCACTTTGTAACATGAACAAAACTATAGCCAGATTGTTTACAAACTTAGACCTTAGTTATAAATATTAAAGTTAAAATTAGAATATTAAACTATGAAATTTTAGGCAAAAAAATTGTTTACCGTCTGTTTTTTTCTGTGATGCGAATTTTACTTCTGGTTTTCTCAGATAGACAGTGATGATGTCATGTAGTGTCCAGTAGTATGATAGTCACAAGCTGTTTTTTTTCCCAATGAATAACATAACCGTAGTGTACGGCTGGTTTGTAAGTTTCTTGCCATATGATATATCTACCGACAAGATTTTACCCATTAGTATCTCTACCAACAGCATGTTGAGCTGGAATTACCGTACCTCTATTGAAACGATCTAGGAACGGTTCATCTGAAAGAAAGGAATGATATTCCTGGGATTGTTCATAGGAATCAGATCTCTAATAGAAAATAAATGTTTTCTTGCAAAAAATCTTAGTCCAGCTAGTAGAAGATAAATCATGAACACATTTGTAATGTAAAAGAATAGACCACTTATAAGATAAGATGGAGTTTCTTGCTTTATATCCTGACTGTGTGACGCTGTACAAGAGAAACCTTTTAACATATTGTCAGATGCAATATTCTAATTAAAGTCATTAATGCAATCAAAGTATTTTTTTTTCTTTTTTGTCTCAATTAACAGTTTGACTTTATTATTAAGAATGTAAGTGAACTTTGAGTGGATGTATTGTGTATTGGATTGTTCTTAGCTCCACTATTGTCATGCATATTCTAGTAGAGACATCTGGTGGAAGTAAAATCATTTTTGAACCAAAACCAATATAATTATTTCATTTTTGTATTAAGCATTTTAAATTATAGGTAAGAATACCATGTGTGTGCTATTATATGTACATTGTGGTATTTGCGATGTTGATATTTTGCAAAAAGGAATATAACCTTTATTAGTTGTACATTTTCCTGTGGGCAATAGACTATTTGCATGCAATTGAGGGCGCTACAGTCAGACCCTTTCAATACCGACATCCTTTATAGTTATACACAAAATCTGACTTTAGAAAAGGTTTAACCGTTGAAGATTTAACAAAATAAAAAATATTAATAAATAGTTGTTTATGTATTTATTCTCACAAAAAGGAGGGTATTTCTTAGATCATAGAACATAAGATTGTTTTTGGTTTTGGCTTAGCATGCAAAGGATGCATTTTGTGAATGAATTGCGTGAGTGCACGCAGAACTACACATGGTTCATTCACAGAATGTGACATGCTGGGATCGTCTGTGTCTGAGACTGGTGGCTCCACCAAGTGCATGCAAATAGTCTATTAATTGGCCAACTTTTGTGTACTGTTGTCATTTTATCGTCAGAGCTAGTATGTACTGAATTAAATAGGTAAGACAGTTTATTGTGCATATAAACCATTCGAAATCTCTCCCCTGGGTGATTGTGTAAAACATTTGAATACAGGAATGCAATACAGACAAAATGCAATTTAATTGCAGCACGAACTTGGTTTGCATTTGATAATATATTCACTAGATGTCTCTGCTAAGAATCACTATACAATTTATCATTTTAAACATACTTAAAAGTACCTTTTTTAGGTAATGAGTTAAACATTTGCTTATATTCTACTCTTACCATATTATTTTGTGTGTTCACATTTAAATTATGTTAATTCACTTGCTGATTTATAATGAAATTGTGTTTGTCAATAATCTCCAAGGTTGGCAACATAGGACTACCAATGTATATTTTAAACAGTTATGTTGCACAATACTTACAATAACGCTCTTTTATTCAAAGGATCGAAATGTATGCGGTTTCTTATGCATTTTTGTGCAATTTGATACATTCTTTCATGAAATTTGATGTTAAAGGATTGTATTTTTGAAGGTGTGATTTGAATCCAATTTCATGCTCTGACACATTCGACACATGCTTGAGGCGTGAGACTTGGCATGTATATACTGAACACTTTTTAAAATGTCACAGCAAATTTTTTTAATATGAAGAAAATTTCAAATTAAAATAACTATTCTCTACTGAAATATTTATCACAATTTGAATATCAATAAATAGAAACACATTTTTGGCTTTCGTATCTAATTAACTCGTTATTTCATGCCCTGCACTTCAATGGCAAGTTTCTAATCCTGCAACCTATATTCAAATAAGTGAGGATCCATTGGGGATTTATTTATTTTTTGTGCTTCTTTTTACAGAAAATGGTGGAGAATCTGAGGTCACAAAAAGAAGAAACTGTTAAAACAATAGAGGATAAAAGGAATGGATTAGCTGGTAATCCAGTGAAGGTATTATGTTACTTTGAATTTTAAAACATCAAGGGATAATTTTTAATGCTCTGATATCTTAACTTTTACTACTGTCTTACTGTTACTTATTTTGAAAATTTAAAATCAATAGTTTAGTTTACTGTTTCAAAAATTTAATAAATAAAAGTGTTTATTACATTATTTTCCATAAGTTAATTTTTTTTTGTATTCTGCTATAATTGCATGGGAATCAGAGTTAGGCACTATAGCAACAACTCCTTTAAAAAACTTACAAATTGTAATAACTATGACATTTTGCAGCACATTTCAAGGCAAAATATAGTAAGTACACTTTGCAACCATTTTGATGCATAATATAACAAAGTGATTTTGTTACATTTTGTCACCAAATATTGTTGCAAAATATAACATTTACTTTACACTTTTATTTGGTTGCTATAGTGCACTTGCTGCATATTTTGTTGTCTGCTTAATAACAAACACTAGGCAGAGTAACAATATCTACTGTTATCACACTTGTTATTTTTGTGTTATTGCTATAGGCTCATCAAAGAAGAACCAAGAGCACTTTACAACAGGATGACCTGAGCACAATCAAACATTTCACAGGACACCCGTCTCAAGCGGAAATTCAAGAATTAACAAAGTAAGCAGATAACGGTTTTTGAAAAAAGAATACAATTTGCTTTTGAGAAATTCCATATTTATTGTGTAGACAGTATTGGTTACCATCAATTTCCTATACTTCTGTCATGGAGTTTTACCAATTAGGTACAAAATAAGTTTTATGTAATTGTGCTGTTTTTTTTCTATTGGTAAATTATCCATGATGAAAAGCATACATTATAATAAATATATTAATTTTTATTTTAGCTCCACATATTCGACTCAATGGTATCGTGTTTGTTAGTCATATAGTTCTGTTGTTAAATGTCTTTTTTCAGTGTTATTTCACAAAACCATGAAATGTAATGATTTATCAAAGTGAATGAAACTTATCCATTTGTCATGCATCTATAAAAACTATGGATATGTACAATTTCACTGAGCAATTTGATTTTGTGTTGAAATTCAATGATGAGTTGTTAAGTTTCATGGTTAGAGCAAGTTTATGGTAAAAGTTAGATATAGTTAGTTTATGTCTTTGGGAGTTTAGTAGCATCTCCAAATATCATTAGGTACTTGGAATGTCACTTAATCTCCTCCGTTTCAATAAAATGCTAGGTACTACACATGATTATTGTTTTTTTTACTCTTTGCATGTCTTTTTTATATTGGTAATACATGTCACTATTTTAATTTTTCTGATTCAGCATGTTACCTTTGTATTGTTAGTAGTACTTGCTGTTTTAGTGAAATAAAAAACCTAGTAGATATTTAGGAAGTTGACTGTTTATTTAGTTTCTTATGTTTATTTTATTTTAGTTCACTGTGTATTTTGTTTCTTATGTTATTGTATATCAGAAACCATTTAAAGTGTTACATAAGTAAACTGACATTTTATTTATAAATAACTTATGAATCCAGACTCCATTTAGTTGATTTCTCTTGTACCAAAATAATTGGTTGTATTTATATCAGTTGAGTTCTGTTGACTTGACAAAAGAATCCATAGCTGATACCTTAAAAAAAGGTGAATCTTGCAATCCAGCTGATTGTATAATACCTTAGTTCACCAATATATATATATATATATAATACAATATATTGTTTTACAGGAAAAATCCACGAGAATACAGTTTTGTGAATAATCAAGGAGTTAATCACCCTGAATATTTAAAATATGCGGAAACAAGTCAAAGTGAGCCGCCACTCATTTCAGATGCCTTTAGCGTCCGACTGGTTGATACTGTTGCTCATGAAGTGGATCGTGTGTCTAAGTCCCAAGATTTAATAGGTTTAGAAGACTGTTATAAAAAGATTTGTAGGGTTGGTAGATTTCTTATAATTTTTGTAATTTTGTAAAAGATTTAGAAATTTATTTGGGTTTATCTGTGCAGTAAGAAATTAAAAAGGAAATCCATTTTTTCAATTTTTTTTTTCCACACTGAAATAATGCAAGGAACAAGCTAGAATCTCCTTTTCCCAACCTATCCTTGCTGATAGGAAATCTGGATAAAAATGCCCTCTTACACAAAACTTCATGTTCAAGCTATTTTATCACAATGAGCAGAACATTTATAATTCAGTCACCAGATGGCGGTATTATATATTAACATTACTTGATATTAAGTGCATTCATTTATGTTACATTGGCCTTGCCATCTTGGCATCTACTACTGTTTGGAAAAAAATATTTATGTAGCTTCCTACTACTATTCATTAATTTCATGTTGATAATTTTGTAAGTTTATTATAAAGTAATAGATATCTTTCTTACAGAGACTTATGTTTCAGTAGATTATACAGAACACTTCTTTTTCAGGGAAATATTGATTCTCTTCATAGCCTTTTACCTCAAAGAAAAGTTCAACAGGCTCGAAAAGATAGACAATTAAGAAATACTGGTTTTGCAGTCAAGTAAGCTGATTGTTTTTTTTAATTTAAAATAAAATCTTTCTTGTTGCATCACATGCTGTATGATATGTTAATTCTAGGATATATAAAAGGCCAAATTATCAATAAGGACAATTCTGAATTTTCATAATAATTTGATTTGTGGACAAAAAGTGAAAAGTGGATCTGAGCAGCTTATGTTTTTATGTCATTTGAAAAGAAGCATGTAAATAAATATTGCACCTTGGATTTAAAAATTTTAAAAATGACATAACAGAGAAATTATATGTTGTTTCAGTATTTTTTTCAATCCCATTTTCCAAATTAAATAAGAAGTTGAACTCGAAGTTAGATTCAATATAAGTTTAGTAGATACCTAAAAAACATTAGTGTAATCTGTGGCATTTCTTCCTGTAAAGAGGGTATTACATAGACTAATTACAACATGTGTTACTATAGAATTCTTCCAGTTCTATGCAATAAGGTTTCATCACCTTGTGTGGTTTATTTTTTGAGTAAACACAGATATCTGTTTTACAAATATTAAAATATCTAGTCCAGCTTAGATTTTTCTGGAATTTCTTTTGTACTTTTTAATGCTTGTACAATAAGCTTATACCAGTGTAGTTGCACTTGTTACCTCTCTCATTAAGCGAAAGTAATTAAAACTGAACCTGCTACTTATATGAATAATTACTGCAGTACTGATAAAAGTGCAAAGTAACATAACAACATTTCTTGATGTCATACGCCTAAGGCTGGGATTAAATAATATTCATTAATCAGGAAAACTGTCCTTGGTTAACTGTAAAGACCTTAGTCCACTCAACTAAACACTTTGTGATTGATATTTTAAACTTAAACCTGTTCAATGAAATATTTCTGGAAAATTATAATAATAGTTGACAATGTTTTTTCTTTGTTCAATTAATAAAATGTGAAAAACATTGGAGAAAGAACTGAGTTTTCTGCCTTTAGGTGAACTCACATGCACTAATTAAAATATTACAATGATTTTAGTAGTCATGGTTGTGAGCTTGAGTTATTGTTTCACAGTTGATAAAATTAAACATTCCGTTTTACAGAAGTTATCGTAATCCTGCTCAAGCTGAAATAATGGCCCAATTCCCAGGTGACGAGTCAGCGTTACTGTCTTCTTCAAGACCAAAGACAACCGGAGGACGTGCCTTCGTACCTCAGCCTTACTTTTTTAAGTTGTATGCTCAGCCCTACAGAACTAATAGTAGTCCTGCCAGAATAAAAAAGAGTCCTTTTGAAGGTAAGCTGCTAATTTGGAGTTGTTACCTAAAGCCATGTAGCTGTTTTAGTGAGTTCGAGGTTTTGAACTCCCCTCAATTAAATGAAAAAATTATTTAAATAAAAACTATTTTAAAAAATGAATACAGCAAAATATGCTGCTATTTAAAAAAAATAACCTATAGCCTAAAATCCTATGAGGATGTATCTGTTCATGGTGAGGTTTACTAAAAGGTCGCTTTTTAAACCTGTTAATCTTGCAAAGGGGTGTTTAGTGGTTTTTAATCACACACCCTTTCCACAAGTGCCCTCCCAGTCCTATCCCAATGCTATACTTTCTACTATAATTATATATCTTAACCTTCATGGTGTATTTTTGATCAACACTGTTCTACTTTGTTAGTGTCGTGTTCTCATCACAGATATTAGATTGATAAATTTCTGCAGTGCGAGGGAGATTGACAGTAATGTCATCATTCTAACAAATATAGCATATAGATTTACATGACTGTATTGAGTATAAATTTAAAATCATTCTGTTACACCAATATCCCATAGAGATATCAGGTTAAACCCTTTAGAAAATAAAAAATATAGAATTTCCAAGTTACCTATCAGTATTGCTAATTTTAGGTGTTTGATAGGCTCAAGATACAAGTTTATTAAATTTTCTTTTGTGTAGAAAAAGTCCTCTAGGTGGCACTGTTAGATTGGCAAATATATGGTTACATTTTTTTGATACTTCCTCTCGTGGTCCAAGAGTGCCATATAAAACCATTCATGTGTGTCAAGTGTCTAAAAACAACATTGTCAGAAATTTTAAGACTAATTAACAATACAAATTATTCTTATTGCCTAGAGTATATTTTGAGAGTGTTCATTTAATATCCAGCTGATGGCATATTTAAAATTACACACACACACACACATATATACAAAATGTAGTAGTCATTTAAACGTGACAGTATATAATTATAGTTATAAAGTGATAAGCAGTGTTCACCTTATTTTTGTTGACATTGTATATGGTTAGTACAGTTAAATTTAAATTCTTGTAATGCTTGTCAGCAGGTACCTGTTCATTAGAACAATTAAAAGACTGTTATTTAGGCAAAATAAGAAGGAGATGCCATGTTTCATTTGAGCAAATGTATAAATATTTGATATGTCATTGCAGACTTTAATACAATTAGTATCGGAATCTGTGAACAACTTTTACATTTATTTCTGTGTCAAGGTCACAGGAAATAATTTTTTTTTACTAATTTGTTTAATGGGCAATTTTACGATCAAGCTTTTTGGTGATTAATTTTGGTAGACTGGTTGATTTAATTATGTTTTCACTTAAAGAAATAAGCAATTCATTAGCAATGAATCCATAAACTTGCTGTTTGTTGGAAATTTTACTGATTAATTGTGACTGGATACCTCATTATTTGTGTTACACAATTATTTAATAGAACATCTTGTAAAATTCACTCTATAATAAAAAACTTTTGGTAACAATTTCTGCTTTCTTGTATGCACTAGCAGTTAAGTAAGAGGTTACTTATCTAGCATTTTATTTTTCTAGTCCGGGTGAATAGTTCATAAAGTAGACTGGGTTGCTAACCAAAGGTATTTTGAATCTTCTAAATAAATGCCATTGACATCAGTTGCTAAAAGTAGTTACAACAATAATTGTTACACGTTGTATTTTTTCCAATATTAGCTGAACTTTTTGTACCGAGTTTGATATATAACTTACAATGTGAGAAATGTTATTGCTATACGTGTTTACCATTTAATTCATACTTCACAACTGATGGTAATACACTATAGAAATAATACAAATCCAAAAAAGCATTTTTGTAAAACTTATTTGGAACTAAGTATTATCGAATATAGTATTAATAAATATTTAATATGTAATAGTATTAAAAAACTCCAAATCGACTAAATGCCAGTTTTAAATATTATAGACATATCAATAACCTGTTATGTATTCTTTTTCATTAAGATTATTTTCAATCAATTTACTCTGCAGCTGATCGACAGCAGTTCTATTGGTATATATTTAGAAATTTGAACTAGAGTAGTTTTACATAAAGTCTGTGTACACAACTCACAAAAGCTATTTTGACTTGCTATAAGGTTGTATACCTAAATCATTTAAGCAGAAAACTAGAAGTCTTTGTGCTAAGTGATGAACTTAGAAAAAAATTGTGTATTTTTTCATTGCATAATGAAGCGAAAGGAAACTTGACATCAGAAATTTTATTTTTAGAACCTAATGACGTACTAAATAAATGCCTGTATTCTAGCAATATCATATAGCACAGTTGGTAAACTTGAAGTGCCATTAGGCTAAGCCTTGTTATTAAGATAGGGGCATGATATCAAATCCTGCATCCGGCTCATTCACAATCGATAACTGTCAAGGCTTGCAAGATTTGAATACCTCGTATCAAAAAGTTTTAGGTAAAATTTTGTAACTTTTATTTATCCATATTTTGATTTGAGATTTTAAGTCTGTGTTAGCTCTGCATGTTTACAGTATCAAATGTTTTTTACTTCAAGAAATCTTGAATTTACTTCTTGAAATTTGTGTTGCATATAACACGTAAAATGTATCTTAATATTAGAAAAGCAGTTGATTCTATGTTGGGATTGAATCCAGTATTATTTTATGAATGAGAGGAACAAAAGAAACATGCTTACTTGGTTCCTTTTTGGTAGAAACTATGGGTATTGTGTGAGCAATGATGGTATTATGAAATCATACTAACTTTGATGAAATTTTTATGTGCATATTTAATAGTAGATAGAAACATTTTTAAATATTAAAAAGAAATATAACTACGGTAATTCTTCTCAGTCAAATTCGTACAAAAATTTTTTTATTTTTTTTTAATTTTGGGGGGGGTACGAAATTTGGGAAGTACAATATTCTCCAAAAATATGAGTGTACGAATTCTTGGAAACTATAATAAATGCGTAAAGGGGGTGTACGAATATGGGAATTCCGGAAAAATATATTTG
>JAOXYB010068611.1:0-24290 GCA_028565635.1 Phoronis ovalis
AAGAGTTAGTCTATTTACTAGAAGGCAAAATGTTACTATTGAGGTGGATGGGAAAATTAATTGTATCCTTATGCCAAGTATACAGTATATATTAATAATATAATGTGTACAGTTTTGTATTAATAACATAACTTGAGTTAAACTTATCGTCCGCTATACATATAAATTTAACGTAACTTTCTCATATATACCGGAATCTTATAGTAGCTGCCCAGGATCAACACTCCCATTCATAAGGCAGCTGGGTATGCGCCACACTTATTTGCCGATTTTATACATGTTTTAAGGTCTGTTTTGGTATGAGAAAGAGTCTGTATTTAGCCGCTACAGGTATAAAAATTAGTAATCAACAGATTCTTGTATGAAGAAGGTTAAAGGGATCCAATTGTCGAATGTTATAAATTGTTGCGGTATATAAACTGAACTTAATCTGAAAAGATATGAATTCCAAAGAAACTGGTACTGAAAAGGGGTAGAATTGAAAAAAAATATTAAAAGATTGTCAGAATTTTATATACTTTGTATAAAAAAAACATTTGCCCAAGCTTGTTTGTATAAAAAAGGGGGAGTTTAAGGCAGCAGAGCAGCACCCTCGATCAAAGTATTACAAGTTTTCATCCCGGGGGTAACTGATATCGTGTCTAGTGCATTTCGCATTCCATTGTACACCCGGGATTGTATACTTCATATTTTAGTTGTATTTTATTAACGTAAGTTCTTTACAACCAGTTGTGTATTGTAATTACTTTAAGCTGTTCATTCACACACTTGAGTTGTATCAAACACCGTGTACTCATGAGACACAATTGGAGATCGAACAGGATTAAACCATAGACTAAAGCTAAAACTGTTCATTTTATATTTGGGATCAAATACCTCTACCATCCAGACAAATGTACACAAAATGAAATGAAATGAATTTGCCAATGATTAATACACAGGTTTTTAATTTGTGTCATTAGTATTTATTTTTTTGCACGTTATAAGCACAATTAGATATATTTACAAAAGCATGTACTACTATTTACTACCTAGTGAATTTTCCTTCATATTCGCCACTTTTATACTCTTGGTGCGCATATGCTCCGGGCACATTTACCAGTCAACAACCCATACGGTTAGAGAATGTTTATTTCATATTACTATCTCTAAAAACCACTACCTGTACAACTGTACATGGGAAATTACAGCCCGTAAGTTCATAAAAATAAGATAACATTAAGTTCGCAACATCCACATCTATCTTTGGTCATATATAAATTATTGACTGTGTTTTCTTGGCAGTCTCACTTGCTTCACTTCTGCGTTTATGTCAAGTAGTACATGTACATAATGAAAACCATTGGCATTTATATCACAGTTTGGGTGAACTATAATCATATATGTTTTCTTTATTTATTCACCATGAAAAGAACTGCCGAAATAATGACGAACTAACATCACAAGACGTCACCCGGAACTATCAAATGCACATATAAAGGTGTACTACCTTTCATGAGTGTCAATCGTTTGGCAGTCAAGAGCTCTTGATTCAGATTCCTGTTGTACTGAACATCTGTTATTTTTACATGTGCGTTAGACTCTTATCATCACAGACGGTATATAAACAGCAATGCTTTCACAGCAATCCACTTTATATTTCTTTCTGCAAAATCTATCGTACGTGTACAGGTAAGCAGTATTGTTACATGGTATAAAGTTACAACTAGCATCATAAGATTTCGATCATCATACATACCTACTTATCTGCTCAGGAAGACGAATTTGAAGTTGCTCCTAGTTAGAAAACTTTATTTATTGGAATTTGATAAATAAAAACTAGCAATTCAGATTATTTTTCATTTTATAGCGTCTACAAAGAAAGATGAAGTGTCTGATTTTGTTTTCACTGGCTGTAGCAACATTTGCCGCCCTGTAAGTAATTTTAAAAATATTGGCTCAAGCAAGAAGTAGCTAGGAACCCAAGTGTAGAACAATTTTAAGCTGAGACACAGTGTCATGTCTGCATACTGACACTTTGTTTTTCCTGAGAATGTAATAATGTTTTTTCTGATAACATTATTAGGCTAACATTTTCTTGTGAAACATCTTGAATTTTCTATTTTCTATTTCTACAAATCGATTTTGTTTTAATTGTGCCTTATGCGGCATACTGTAAAATGTTTCGTGCATTCCAGGGATGGCAACACCATTACTGACCTATTCGTGCAAGCTGACAGTGACGGTGATGGTTTCATTGTTGATACTGAACTAGATGCCGTTTTCTTTGCATTTGACAACAATCCCAGTAAGTGATCTTGTATCAAACAATATATTATAAAAACTAAAAAATACTTAAGCGTATTTTTTCTTAAATTATAAAATGGTACATTTTTGCAATTGAATTATATCATAAACTTGAATTGCATGGTGAATACGTACGTTCGAGAAGAATGTCTGCATTAATTCTATTTGTTTTTGATAGCGCCCCCTACTATGCCTACCTACACACTGTAGTTTACACAAGCTCCCATTGTACCGTTATTCTTCTTCTCCTTATTTAGATGATGGCGTTGTAAGCCAGACCGAGTTTGTTACCCATTGGGTGGCACTAACAGGAGCTACAGATGCGGAGAGCATGGCTAGTTTTCAACTTGCTGATGCCGACCAGTCCGGGGATATTGATTCAAGTGATTTAGATGTTATGTTTGTCGCCTTTGACGCAAACGGTAAGACGATAATGGGACAGAAATGCATAGTTACTTTTACTAAGGTAACAGCAAGCTATAATATAAACAAAGCAGGTTATAAAATGCAATTACATCAATGTGATATTCTTTTGTTTATGAATACCAGAATGTATAACGTCAAGGGATGAATAAAAGTAAGATCAAACCAATTTTCGGTCAATATTTCTGATGTACATTTCCATTTACAGGTGATGGCCAAGTTAGCACTACCGAATTTGGCGACAAATGGGCAGAGGTAGCGTAACTACATTTTAATTAGTACATAAACAGTAAGAATAGACTATTTGCATGCACTTGAGGGCGCTAGAGTCAGACCCTTTCAGACCCTTTCAATACCGGCATCCTTTAGTTATACATTAAACTCTTTTTTTTTAAATCTAACTTTAGAAAAGGTTTAACCAGTGAAAATTTAACAAAATAAAAAATATTAATAAATAATTGTCTATGTAGTAATATGCTCACAAAAAGGAGGATATTTTCTTAGATCAAAGAACATAGGATTTTTTTTGGTTTTGGCTCTGCATGCGAAGAATGCATTTTGTGAATGAATCGCGTGAGCGCACGCAGAACTACATCATTGTTCATTCACAGAATGCGACATGCTGGGATCGTTTGGGTCTGAGACTGGTGGCTCTACCAAGTGCATGCAAATAGTCTATTGTTTTCTGATGTTATCACGATACCTTCACTAAAGTCTGTTTCACTAATTTATGTCGCAGGTGTTTGATCCCATATCACAGGAAAAAAACATATCTAGTTTACTTTTCTAGTACTAAAGTGAAAACAACAAAACAACAATTTTTAACTGGTAAAAGTTATAATTTTTTAATGATTGTTTTTTTGTTGAAAAATGTTTTTTCAATACCTCATGTTGAGCGTCCACCCGAAATCAAAGCGACTGTGAGCCATCTGGTGTTCGGTTGTTTGTATGTGCATGAACCAATGTAACAGCAGTTTATGCGGTATCAAAACTTTTCTGATATGGTGAGGTATATCATATGCGGTCATACAAGATTCGGTTGTTTTTTTAACGAACGAACCTTGTCAAATGTAAAAAAATATAAAGACTTATAAACACATGTTTTCGTGACTAAAAAGATAGCTACATGCATCACATATGGATTTCGTGTAGAAACGGTGCGATCATGTACTAATGCCAATATTAAGTACTATTTGTTAAATAATTTTCTAAGTTTCATCTTTCAAAAAGACATGTTATTCGCCAGTTGTACCTACCTTTGGCATCATGAACTATTGTATCTTTTGCAAATATTCTCTAAACTCTGCGTTTTGACATTTTAACAGCTGTCGCGGCGCTGTCCATAGGTTTATCAATTGATAACCAGTATTCTTCCTCTTTTCTGTTCTCGTACAAAATAATTATAAACCACGTGGATTGTCTGCGTCTCGGTTCGTGCCGTGATTTTTTCTTCAGCATCTTGGAAATTGTCCCTTGAAAATTCACACCTCTCCCCAGGCAAGCAAATTAGGTTAAAGACACCCTATTGCTTTGTTCTCAATGGGTTTACGAATAGATGATTCATGAGTAGGAATGTCTAAATTTGTGTTACTTAATCGCACCATTCATATGTTTATTAAGCTGTTGAAGGGAATAGCACGAGTCCAAATGAACTGAACATAGGTGGCGCGGTGTCGCATGATTTCGGGCGGATGTCCAACACGAGGTGTTGAAAAAACATTTTTCAACAAAAAAATTATCACTAGAAAATTCTAATTTTCACGATTTAAAAATGGATGGTCTGTTGTTTTCACTTTAACATTACAAAAATTAACTACATATTTTTTCCCCGGTGATATGGGATCCATTACCTGTGACATAAAATAGTGAAACAGACTTTAGTAAGCTAAGAACCTCTATTTTCTCTGCAAATCAGATGAACGGGATTGGTTAGTACTGTTAATGTCCTGATGATATCGGAAATTTCGATTGTAATCTTTAGTGGATTAAATTATTAAATTAAATTTTAAATAGATTGGAAAATGGTTATATGCTTTTTAAAGTTGCAAACAGTTGCAACAATGATATTTTCTTCTGATTTGTGATAAAATTTAATGCAGTGAGATTTAATGACAGAATCCGATGGCTGTTGTCATATGTCTCTAATTTATTATAGTTATTCTTTACAATGGCCGTGGAAACGTACAGTATTTCCATATACTGATCTTATAATAATGATGAACGACTTCCATTTTAGATCGGGCAAAACTTTTAGAAAGGTGGCAGTGTCAAGGAACCCAGCGCCGGAAACTAAAGATTTTACTGAATGAAATGTTTAATGTTAAATACAAGAATTTAATTGCGCTAAGTCAGAATTTACTAAATAAATACTACCGATAAGCTAAATATGCGTATTTTAAATATTAATTTTCTTGTAAAATGGGAAAGGATTAATATCTTTTTAAATTTCATAATAATTTCTGGCAACTTAGAATTTATATTTAAGTACCATCATTATTAAATTTTGAGGATTTGAAACACAAAGAGGTGTAGTTCAACCTATGAAGAGATAGACATATAAAAGTATACATCTTATAAAAAAGTTAATACTCCAAATTTTACAAATACTGATTTTAAATAATTTTAATTTGATCATGTGACCTGATAAAAGCCATTTTAGGGACAAAATTGTGTTTTTCAAATTTTAATTTTTTTAAAAAATTAGGCCAAAAACCCCTTTACCTACAAATTTTAAACTTTGCACAGAAGAGCTATACATATATATTTACATATTTACTCAGATTTTTAACATTTTGTTTTGTTCAAAAAGTTATGATTTTTTAAAAATTAAGGGTCAGATCAAAATCCTGACCTTTAAACTTTAAAAATGTAAGACACTTTTTGTAGAAGTCTATATTAAAATAGTTTTAGCCAAGAGTTTCAGCTTTAGTTGTAGGTGTAGGTGTTGACTTAAATTTTTACAAATGTTAAAATTCGAAGAACACATGTTTTTCCCAAAACGGACGTTTATCAGATCACGAGAATTATTTTGAACATTTTGCATTTGGATTCATTTTCTTTGAAGTATAACCTTTTAAAAAAAATTTACTTTTATATGTGTATCTCTTCATTTTGATTATGAAAACTTACAAAAAAAAGATATAGTCAAATAATAGTTGTTTTTGTATCTGGAATCCTAAAAACAAACAAATACGAATGAATATCAAACATGAATTAAAGCAAAACAAAACGAAGATAAAAATATACTATTAATATTGAGATCAACATCTATATTTTGATGTAAAATGTAATTCAAAATGTAACGAGTTTAACTAAAGCCCATATAATGCATTTTATTCACTGTTATTTGAGAGCGTTGTAAAATGAACGCGGGCCTAATAAGTAGAAGTATCTTTCGCGGGTAAATTTTGCAATGTTGTGATGTTGGCAGAATGTGAGGTCGGTGATGAAAGTTATCTTTTCCTCTGCGGGCTGATATTTTTTAAGTGTTTTAGTACCCGTAGCCATACTAATGATGTTATAGCGTTATTTTGTGCGGTTAGGATATTTTTCCATGATTTTACATGCACCAACTTAACTTATTAAAAGTATGTTAGAAGTACACCTACGTTGGACAACCACTGATAAGGGGACGTTTGTAAACTCACAATGATGATAAACAGATATTGCTGGCATGAGAAGGTGACAAGCTGCTAGTCTGGCTTCAGATTCACGAACCAAGATAAATGTATCTACCACAGTAGTGAGATAATGGCATCTTCAGTCACTATTGCGTTAGTTGCATTGGCTTTATTTGTCAGTGTATCACAACAGCAACATACTCAATGTGATAAAGATTTGATGGACATTAGTGGTCTTTACAAGACATGCGCGTATAAGCTGATAGCTTGCAAGAGTACATTGAATAATCAACTGCAGGGATCGAACAATGACTTGGAATCTTGTAACGACAGTTTGAAGATAGAGCAAGAAAGGTACGACAAACTGAAACAAAACAACGACAGATCAGTGAACGAGTTACTAAAATGCAACACCAATTTGGCTTCCACAGATCAGCAAAGCAAAACGTGTGCAGCGCAGACAAGCTTACCACTTGCCAGAATTCTCTTATATAATAACCAACTCCGAACTTGTAACAGTCAGCTCAACACCAGTAGAAACAATTTGAACACGGAAGAGCAGCGTTATAATCAACTGAAGCAAACTTATGACAGCCAAACTAACATTCTTAGAACCTGTCAAAGTCAACTATCACAGGCAAAGTCCGCTTGTAAGTATTATCTCACAGGTTATTTTCTTATCCTAGTTTATTTTTCTGTGTTTTTTCAGGACTGTCGAATTAGATTGATATTGGAAATTGAGTTTTTCTATAAATTATTATTTAACTTTGATATGGCATACAGCACCAAGGATATATAATAATATCCCGTGAACAATATCAGCTCATTCTATCAGCGCAAATGATATGAGGAACTGATGACATTTTTTAGCGGCACTTATCACGTAATTAAATGAAAAGCGTGTTAGAGATATGTGATATTATAGTTATTGGCTGTTTGTATTCCTGGTTACTTTCAGCTTGTCCTTATGGATATTTCCAAATAAAATCATCGTGTTACAAAGTTGTGTACTCTAGAAAGACATGACGCCCAATCGGCTTGTGCAGGAGAAGGGGCACATCTGGTGACATTCGAAACAACTGAAGAACGAGATTGGATTATTTCAATACTAAGAAGTATGGGAGCCGGAAATGGAAAATGTACGTTTAATTCACTTTATCAAATAATGAATTGAAATATCTCCAATTCGTCGTAAAAATATTTTACTTTTAGTTTCATTGTGAGCAGAGCAACAGATAGAGCTCATTCGTATTACTAATCGTAAAATATGTCTCTTTGCTTTTACACTTGCAAAAATGATTTAGCCGAAGAAAACTTTCAAGCATTATACTTGCTTAATTAAAAGTTGCTATAATCATGCAAATAATTGTTTTTTTAAAATAATGATGTCATTAGATTCCATAGATTAAATAGTATAAGTTTTCATTAAGATATAAGATATACATTTTCATGGGCTATAAATTTCAGTTACAACATTATGAAGAATGTTTTTTTTTAATGCATAAGGTTTCTGTAGATGTATACACGTTTCTTAGAAGAAAGTAGATACTGGTTAGGTTTTCGTCACGTTGTCCGGCCATACATTTCAGCGTGTTTTCGAAGTATTCGCTTGTGGATTGGTGCTAGGGACAGAAACAGAAACGGCCTATACGTGTGGGAACCAAATGGAGCCACAATTAATACCATAAGTACTTCTGGCTGGGGTGGAAGTATGTTTTAACTTTTTCTTTAAATATTTATTAATACTGTCTACAAAATATATTTTCTCTCCAAACATACGTACAACGTTGTTAGGAAATATAGTTTTCATATTAACTTTTAGTACAAACTGAAGACGAGCAAAGGTGTAATGTATTCTTATGTACTGGTAGATCATGCACCCACCCTTTACATAAGTGACCCCCCCCGGGATATGTATCACCAGGTTCGAATTGCTTTCTCTGTGCTTGTCTTAGACACTTCTTTTGCATGGCACCATTATATTATTTATATAATAATTAAAATCCACTAATCAACTGTTATGACTGAGACTGATTCTCCAATACGTTTTATCTATAATAATGACAATTTAAGGCTAAATCGACAGAGGATTGTCGCACAGAGAAGTTTAAATGTAATTCCTCGCTGACTGAGGACTACCTGTTGGGAACTTTAGAATTCACAAATCTCCTACCTGCAAGAATACCATTATTTTTCGATAAACCGGTTAATGCAAACAACGTTTTTTTTGCAGTTGTACCATGTTGCACTCTTTTTCAAGCAACAGCGCAATCAGTAGCCGGCTTTAATTTATAGAATGGAAAGTGAACAGAGGTGGAGAAATTTGCTTAAATCCAATAGTAATTCTATTGGTATGAAACTACGAAACAAGTCTGCTTATATTTGCTTAAATCCAATAGTAACTATTGCTATGAAAATACGAAACAAACACTTTTCCATTCTCTGATCAGATATTATTTGCGCTAATTTCTGGTATTATATCAGTTATATACATGGAGATTGAGTTACCTTAGTGTTGCTATACACTAACAGTGTAATATTTAATCACACGCGATTTTTTTTTTCTGTTTACAGATGATGAATATTGTGTTGAACTTAGAATGGAAAACTTACGATTCAACAACCAACAGTGTGACTATTCCTCTGTTTTCATGTGTGAAAAAAGCATCTAACCACAGCTGAGGATAGAAATAATGAAAGAATCTTACATAACTTATAAAATGTGAATGAAATTTATTTAAATCCTTATTTATAAGTAATTGACTGTGTAAAATAGTTCAAACACAAAATTAAGTAACCATGCATTTGTAGATGTCAATAGTTTATTAATTTATTAGTTATTATTATTATTATTAGTTTTCCATGCAGAATAAATACAGACAGCTCTGATTTTCCTGCTTCCGATTTTAAACAGACATTAAAACTCGGTGGTTAAAACATTATATAAATAATATTTATCTTAATGAACAAAGACTGGATAATATTTTTTGCAGAGCATCAGACTAGACAGACATAATTTCCATAGGCTAACTGACAAAGTTAATGACATTAAATCATTGGCCTTAGGTTGGAATTGTGTACTTTTACCAGTGAGCTTAATGGGAAAGTCCATTGTGTCCTCCAGTCATATAAGCCCAGCCACGATGCTCAGCTTTAGTTCTTTAATGTGATACAGCATCACCTTCCTGTCATGTTGTTTTTTATTATTGTGGAAAACGTTGCATTGCTTAATCCTGATCATGTACGAGGTGTGTGTCTCTCAGCATTGTATATTCTAGATATCTGTACAAACATGGGAGCTGTGTCCATATCTGTTAACCACATGGCCGTACTATTGGGATTTTCTAACATGGATAGGAAAGCTGTAAAATTAATGTAAAATTGAAAACAAACTGGTAACAATATGTTATGAAATTTTTTAAATTCTGAAGCAAAAAATTTAAAACAAACTTGAAGACAAATTTCAATGAAAATGTTAATGCAATTCAAAAGATAAGTACAGTACTTAGGCTTAAGGTTCTTGTTAGCTCACAGAAAGTTGTCCTGGAGAGTTTGATATCACAAATAAAATTAAGTGGATCACAAATATAAAAACAAAGGGATCTTTTCAGTATCTTTGTAAAGGGAACTTTGTAAATTTCTACACTATTAGCTAATATACTGGCTATATTTCATGTATACTGAGATCAGAAAACTAAAGCAACCAACACACTAAATCTAAAGGATAGAAAACGAATACGTGCTTTTCCTTAGCAGGCATTTTATGTCACTAGTTACTTCAAACTGCATAACATGTACAAACAAAATTTTTTCTTATAAAGCACTAACCAAGAAGACATTTTGGGTTATTAATTCCTTCTTGTACAACGGGGTCATTCATTATTGCTTTGTATAGTGAACTGTTAGGATCTAAACCATTATCACGCTCTATACTGTCCTGTGGTAATTGTCGATCTCCCAGTAGCAACTCGCACTGAAAATTAATAAACCATAAAAAAATTTATAAACAAACTAATAAACAATAAATATTTATAATACAAAACTGATGAAAAAATTTGTGGTCCACGATTTTGTATGTGTATTGACAAAGTGGTTGAACTGACCTTATTTGAAGACCTTCTTTCAATACTGGAATACAAATACTTACTGCAGCACCTTCATTATTTCTTGTAAACCTTAATGTTTCAATAACATCTTTTTGCTGAAATCCCATTTCAACTAAGTTCAATACCGACTAAAAACAACAAAATGCTTAATTACTATGAGCATTAATTCAGTTCTTTAATGTTACTATTATAGACGTAACATGACGCTGTTCCACTAAATATTCTCAGAGGGATCAGATAAAAGACTCGTCACATTCTGGTCCAGGGCCCCTGAGAATTTTCAATGGAACAGTGCTAAAACTAATTAATAGTTTTAGAACAACACATTGGCTATTGAACACAAAAAATATTAAGGCTGTAATTGTATAGCATCAAACTCAAAAGTTTCAAACAGTGATTGATACATTTCTTGTAATTGTACCAGAAAGCAAAGCTTCTACTGGGCATGGATCTATTCTATAATTCTAAAGGGTCTGACTTACTATGTATGCTGTCTCTGTAGTGCCATGGCAGGCTTTAAATGTATAATTCACCTTTTATGACAAGGACTGTTTAATAAAGTGTAAGGACTGAAGAGATAAATCAATTTTTGGTGATTAATGTTTAGCCATGTACCTGTTCATATATTTACATACCTTTGGATTGGGTTTAAATTCCCTTTTTTTGAATGCTCTAAAAGATTCCAGAATATTCACTTTTTTATGTGGCGTGCCTGCTGCAGAAGTATCTGTTGCTGTAGAGTCCTACAATTTAATCCAAAACGCAAGTTGAATAATATTCTTTTCGTATCATTCTATGGAGAGTACAGGTACTGTTGGTGTACTTCAAGGAGATGATTACTCATTCACAACATTACATATTTGTCCAAACTTCTTCAAAATTAATTTGGAAGAAATAGAAATTGCAAATAAACATGATCTGACAATTTGAAAGTATTGATTTTTACTGTCTCTCTACTATGTAGACATAAAGTATTGTTACCGAAAAGGAAAAATTCAAAATAAATAGGTAATGAATGATAGCCAATACTATAAATGCTCCTGCATCAATAAGTTACCGCCATTCTTCTTGCTTTGCATTGAGGTACTAGACATATTTAACTATGTGCAATTGTCCCCAAATTACCCTTAGCTTTTAATTCATCTTCATGGTGCATTTGCAGCATGTCAAACTATCTATAGCAATGCATGAGCAAAAAGTTCCTGGGTTCAAAATTTGTTACATGTACATTTCTGTGATGTCTGTTCACGAGTGAGCGTGTATCAGTGAGTGATTAGAAATATTCAAATAGCATAAGAGTCAATCAAGAAAAGTTGCCAGGTAAGTATCACACAACAACTGTTTTCTTTTCAATGTATTTTTTATTTTATTTAAACTTCTTTCTTTATTGAAACTCTCACAACAAAACCCAGAACCTACAGTCAACTTATTTTTTACTCTTTCTTATCTTTCTTTAGAACTTTCTTTAGACATTGGAAGCCCATATAACCACAGATGAATAGGTGCTATTCTGCAGTCGTTCAAGTGCACAGGTTGCAAAACTGATGGAAGGGATTGACATGCTATGGGGCAATGGACGGGATAAATAACTGTGTTGGACAATGTTTGCATAGTGCTGTGGGTCATTGAAATTGACACAAGAAATTGATTGACATGCCACATGACACGAGAGGGGATAAATAAATGTACATGGCAATGTTTGCGAGGCAGGACGGGATATAAAAATATATGGGAAAATCTTCGAAGGACGAGGGCATCTAAATGCATAAATTCATTCATCTTACATCAAATCGAATCTAACCATTGATATAAATGGATTTTTAGATCACGTTAGCTTGTGTGGCTTAATGTCCAGGTTTGTAGTGCTGTCATGTGTTGGAATTGACAGCAAAAGACACAGGTCTCGGGACACTGTGATGGGCTTTTGTCAATAAATATGACCACAAGTGAGGACAGCAATACCGAAAACACTGTATACAGGGGTGCACTGCAGTAGATTTTTCATTGTTGTTGGAACCTATTAAAGTTTCTCCTTTCCCTATACATACACAAACCGTCTTACATATTTATCTTTATCTGTCACTTGGCTATAAGTTTACTATGTTATTATCTGCAAACCGTTTACAATGTGACAGCATTTTAATAAATAGTAGTCCCATCTGTACTTAAACATTATTCCATTCAGATTTTACCTTTTCATCAGATGACTTTTCATCTTTTGTATTTGTTTTCGGTATAGGTTTATCTACGTCTGGGTCAGTTTCATGCTGGAACAGCCAGTCCATGGCCTGAGTCACATTCATTCTAAAATATATATCTTGCTGAAAATCATGTACAAAAGCAAATCTTTTGTGGGGATGCATGCCACACTTGAAATGTTTCACATAGCATTAGAGTTGAAAGTGGTCTCTGATAGGATTCAAGATTGCCTTGACATCTTGATTGTCATCTTATTAATATTTCTAAAAGAAACAGGCTGCTATAACCATTATTATAAGCTGATAGTAAAACAGATACATAAACATTTGAATATTTACTTGTTTAAGAGTAATGCCTTGGTTGCTCTGACTTCACTGAAGCCCATTTCCTTCAACTTCTGCAATTTAAAGGGGTCAGCTTCCATTTCATCAGAAGGTTCTGTGTCCATTATTTCTGCCAAAAAACAAGGCAAACATTTCATTTCTGAATAATCATTCCTTAACATAAAATAACAAGTTTCAAAGTAATATTTTTTGAAAATGTAGTCAACTCTATCTCTAAATCCTAATATTAATTTGCAGTTTATATTTTTACTTGTTGACCAGTAGAAATATTGCACTATCTTCATCTTTTACTATTTTAATTTTACCTTCAGCTTCTTTTAGAATTGAGGCAGCTTTGGAGTCTAGACATAAAATCCTTTGAGCAGAGTCTAGCAAGGTAACGAGTATACTGTGTAGATCACTCTGAAACTATTCAAAGGTAAGACATTTTTTAAGATTTGCACTGTATATAACTTACATAACAATATGTCACACATCTCTAAGCTGCCAGTCATCCTCAGTATTAAACATGCACTGTTTCTTAAAAAATATTTTGGTTTATTTGAATTCTACCTTTTTTTTAATTCCTTCTGTATTGTCAAATAACCCTGTGGTAACAGAACATTAACAGATATTCAGACATGCAAATAAGTTAATCAACTCATAAACTTACATCACCAGAAGGTTCTTCAAATGATGTTGTTTGTTTGTTTTTCAGGGGTATATTTTTTGTAGCAGCTGTTATAGCAGTAACATCAGGACCTTTCTTTTTTTCTTCCTTCTAAAATGATGAGAATACAAAATACAGCTTAAAATAAATAAATATGAGTTTTCAAAATCTTTAGATGAGCTCTGCTGGGTAATGTTTATCATCGCCTACCACAGCTAGTCTATCATGTTGACTCCTTCTGAATAGGCATTGGTATAATCCATGCTTTATCGCATTATTGGCTTTAAAGTCTCCCATCCCAACCAATCAAATTTCATTGCCCTCTAATAAGACGCCAAATCAGGCAGTACGATACAAGCACCCATAAACCTGTCTCCAAAAATTTTGTGCAAACTTCCAAAAGAAATTGAGACGAGCGCTCTAATTGATCGAGGAAAGTATTTGTGTTGCTCATAAATATTCATAGCATACGGATTTTGGTGGTCAATTGGTGGTCAAACTTGCTTTGATTAACCAACTATAGATAAAATCTGTCGGACAGAATGGGTAATGCACTCCCAATATGTAAAGTATTTCCATCAGTTTCATATTCCGAAACTATGAAAGTGACTAAACGTTATGTATCAAAGAAACAGTCATTTGGTTTATTACTTTACACTCATACATTGTTTTGATTGACTGTACAATAAATACTGCAACTTTAAACGGGTTTAGAGCTCATCCCATGGAAGGGTTTTTTGAAAATTAATTATTGTCTTTCAGTAGAAACCTACCTGCCTGGTGGATACAAAAGGTTCTGGCGGTTGAAGTCTCTTTTTTATTAAAATCAGCTCATCTGTAATGAAACAAAATACAGAGCTGTAAAGATAAATGTGCCACATGCTCGGGAGGATCACTTGTGTAAGGGATGGGTCCACATACTTAAACATAGGTTTTTAAAAAGCCCTTAAACTCGTATATATGTGTATACCTCATTTTCTCAAATAATAGCCCTAGGAAATTATTAAAATTATTATTCTCCATGCTGTGACCCCCCCCCCCTTCAGCATCCACCCCCATGCGACCACACGCTGGCAGCTATTGCTTCGCATCACATATCTACAAATTATTTCTCAAACCTAAAAACTTTTCCAACTTGACAGGTATGCGTGAGATCCCCTAAAGTGGTATTACCCTTTCCTTAGATGTACTACCATGACAGAGTGCCAAGAATATCAGCAGAACAGTTGATTTAATATTTTATAGTAATCTATTAAACAGTCAATTTCATTAATTTTTATAGTTTTACCTCCTTTTGAAATGCCTTCATTGCGTACAGTGTTTGTGTCATCTAATTTTCTTCCAGATTTCACATCCACCAACTGGTGATAGACAGATTTCTTTGCAGAATTTCCATCCTTTGGCTTTGAAAAATTTTCGATGGCCAACATTTTCAAAGTGTCCACCGTGCAATCAGGTTGTATATCTCCAACCCAACATTTCCCATCGCAGTTAACTATCTTCACTTTCATCGTTGAGGTCCTAAACAAGTTCCCTTCAGGAACCAACAGTGGAAACACCATTAGATTTTAGTGAGTTTCCTTCCCTTATGCCGATGTCTGCACCGGAAGTTGAAGTGACATTTTACCTCCATTAACATTTCGACCGAAAGATTTCATTTCATAGAGGTTTGCGTTGTCTTCCATCAGGTAGCGCTTCCGTTAGCGTGACTCGTCAACACTGCAGGGATTTGTAATATTAGTCACCCGAATTAGTCAGCATATATCTAACGCAGGGCCCGGGGGTCACTTATGAAAAGGGTGGGTCCACATGCGCAAACCCAGGTTTGAAAAAAGCCCCTAATTAGCGCGTATATAGGCTGCTAAAAAAGCAACCATTTGAAAGAATTGTAGGTTTAAAAAGTGACCCTTTGGCAGACCTTACACTTAGCTGAGACTAATATATTCTTAACTAAAAAAATCATACCCTTGGCAGACCTGAACTAAAATCATGCTCGTTTTCGCCCGTTCACAGATTGGGAGTAAAACATAAGCTTTCAGAGAATATAATGTCTTCCATAAAGTTAAACGAATACATCAGTATTTAAAGTAGAACAGTTTAAATATTAATTTTCAAAAAAACAATTTCATACAATTTTCAAGACAATAAAAAACCTGTATTAGGGACTGGTCAGAAATTAAAATTGAAGCATTGTGCATAAAAAAATTAACCCCCCCCCTTCAGGACTTGCGCAAAAAATTGTAACACCTCAGATAATGAGTCCCCTTAGATAATGCACAAAAACTATGACCCCCTCTTCAATTGCCTCTTCCAAAAATGAGTTAGGGGTTATTCATGCCAGCGCCCGCATGATGCAACTAGGGGGTCTGGGGGCATGCCTCCGGGAAAAATTTTGAACATTTTATGTGATTTCCTGTAATATCATAGTGGTCCATTCTTGGACTCTTTTGCCATGACACGTTGTGCCATTTCTTATAACTTCAAACTTCTTTTATATACAGATTGCAGCTTTTTGAATAAATCAATGAAAAAAATCTAATTTCACCATACTTTTATGGTTACTTATTTGGGATTTTAGAGATCTTGCTGAGAAAGTATCGTGACTTCCAAACTAGCCAAAAACTGAGACTTATTTGACCTGATGAAGCGACTGCGGTGAAACACGTCAAATATGAATCAATATCCGGGATCACAAAGAGACCTGATCACTATCCAGTGCATGAATACTCTATAACCTAAATTTAAGAACTTCCAAAAAAGTCTACGCAATAGATTTTTCTGACTAAGCACGCTTGTTTAGATGGAATCTGTAACCCAAAATTCTGTTAAATTACTGAAACAACAAGTATTATTGGGGCTCTGTGGAATGACTGTCACTTTTTTATCATCTTAACATCATTCATACTACCTAATTGTATCCAGGGGATATAAGTGACATAAATATTATACAAAGTACTTATATATAGGCATCATATTTTAGTGTTCTTTTCTGTTATCCGCCGGTAAGGAAAACGTATTATTTAGTTGTTGAATGTCTGCATGGTGATATATATTGAAGTGTGGTCCGAGGGCACCTCTCCGTGGGAAAATTATGAAACTTAGAAATGCAATTTATAGCTTCTGGGGCATTTTTAGAGACACTTTAAGTCCTGGTTTAAAAGAGAAAGTGTTAACTAAAATTGTTCAGAAATTAAAAAAAAATAACAATATTTGTAAACTTAAGTGCGGTCAAGTCAAGTCATGCATGATCATTAAACCTGTTAAAACACAACTAGGTCTTTTACCTTATATACATGTCCCGATACATGTACTTAGATACAAATGTTCATATTTATTTATTAAAATACAAACATTCCAATTGATAATTAATAATAATATTTGAAGTCTAATTTGTTCCACGTTTACTCTTTAGATTAATATCTGTTCAGCAGAATTTAGTTCATGGCGAAGGACAAAATAAAAATGCATCGTCTATGCACCCAAATATAAAAAATGTTACTTTTCATTATTACCTGACCCTAACTGCCCAAAAATAAATTCGGACTGTCTCATAATTAAGTAACATTTTATAGAATGTATGAAGCCAGCATATCCTGCACAGATGTGCAATGAAGATGATATGATATAATGGGTTGAGTACGGCTATTAATTTATTTTTCTAAGTCTGGCCCGGCGAAGGCCCCAGAAGCTAAAGGTACGTTACGTGGGACAATTTTTGGTTTTTCCTTGCATCCCCCGGGGGTAATTCTGACCAGTCTCTAAGTTTATGCCGGGTTGATTTTCATCTGATGGCTGAAAAATATATACTTTTTACGCATCTGATGGTGAAAAACACCGACCCTTTTTACGCGTCTGTAACTCGGGCTGAAAACAACACCCAATTTGCCAATATTTAGCTAAATATATACCCTTAACGCGGAACGCGCTTGATTGGCAAAAAGTTATCCTTTTCACGTGATTTTTCGTTCGCGCATGTGGACCCAGCATTTGACCCATGTGCCCTCCCGGGGTATAGCACAACCATACATTTTATATTGTATACTATATAACTATGACTCAAAACATTTTTCTGTGCAATCTTGTAATTGCTCATTGTATATAATTTTCTTAAGTGAAAAAAATCTAATCTTAAATTATCACAATAAAATTTAGAATGCACTGTAGCAACCACTCGTGTAATAAAGTTGCAAAATGTAATAATTATTACATTTTGTAACGAAACCGGACATACTATTTTTTATTACATTTTGCAACGAAATAGTATGTCATTTCGTTACAAAATGTAATAATTGTTACATTTTGCAACTTTATTACACGAGTGGTTGCTACAATGCACATCAACTTTATATTGTTCTATCGATTGTGATGATTTTGTACATACACGTGTTAATTTTATCTAAAAATGGCTTCCATGTTAACATTTAATAATTTTTGTTTAATTTTTTTAACGAAAAAAACAAAGAAAAAAATAATCACATTTTAGGTATAACATAAAACTATGCCTTTTCTTACATTTCTTTTTTAAAATATTGACAAATGTTTTTCTTTTTACCGTGGTAGACATTTTTTTACTGTTTTTGACATACTGTTACAAAATGTGTAGTATTTCGTTTTTTACATTTTTCATAAAGATAAAAAGCTTTAATTTAAAAAAACGTGTGACCGTCTTTTCTCATTATATCTTTAATCTTATTTTTCCATAAATGATGTTTAATATTTTTTAGTAACCAGTTTCAGATAAAAGGTGAGATTGCCTGTGTCAGAATTGGCTATAATTGTTAAGAATGAGTCACCAAAGTTTAAGCAAGTATTTGTTGCATATCAAGAGATCAACTTAATCTCATGTTATTTTCATTGTAAAATAAAATAGAAAAAGTGCACTTTTAAAAGTGAACTTCTTTTTACGATGCAATCATGACAACAGAAATCTAGCATTTTGACTAAGTTATAGCTTTAGTTCAAATTAAAAAATTAATAGGAGTCACTGTCCAAGTGTAACCTTACAGCATTGAAACTTTAATCCATTGCTGCTTAGTTTGGTACCTTAATTTATTTTCAATTGTCAAATAGAAACTTGTAAAATTGCTTATAACAAAATTAATGCATTTCAACTAAAGTGTTCATCTGGGCACATTTGTAAACTGATTCTTATATAAATAAACACAAAGATGTTTGTAAGGTAGGTGTTAACAATTTTATTAACAGATGCATTTATTCAGACCGTGTTTTGTAATACTGTATAGATTTAAAAATTATGCAAATTACAAAAATGTAAATGGCAGTTTCGCAAAGAAAAACAAGATTCTTGCAAAAAAGCATACATCAAGATCAAAAACAAATGAACCTGATGTCAAAGATGATATCCTTTGTGAAACTAATATGTCATAATTATATAAAATATAAAATAAAATTAATTTTATAATGTAGATGCGTTGCATTGTATGTAACACAATAACTATATCAGGTTTATTTTTAAATCATACTATGTTGGTCAAAGTACAAAGTCAGTCAACAAGCTACTTAGAAAAATATTTGTACTTACACAGTCATATACTATTTTCTATAGTAGAAATTTCATTTATATGCAGAGTTTTCACCAAATAAAATAATCACCAATGCTTAAATTATTAATCAGCCATGCGTGGCTTTATACAATAACTTCATATACAAATCTGTATCTAGTTCAGTGATAAAAGTTACATTGGTGCTTTTCCCTAAATCACCATTTCGGTCCAATACCACTTGTCCTCGTGTATGACTGCCAGCTAGTTCAACAGTTGCATAATGCGTCTCTGATTTTTTCTGAACCTTTGCAGTTATCGCAGCTGCCATTGCAATTTCATCACATGGTATATATTTCGGCCACTTTTTTATCACCATCATGTCAAGAATATATTTTTCAGTCCTTCGTAAAAGAGATGCCTTTTCATTATCCACATTTCGAAGCTTGTAATAACATTCCTAAAACGTGTTTACATATAAATCATACAATTCCTCCTATTAATGTTAGTAACAGACTTAAAAAAAAATTCATCTCGATTTAACAGAACTTTAACTCTAAACTGACTAAGACAATTAGTACGCACTTTGTTGAGATACCTCACAACTGGCATGCAGCATTTTGGGAATGTATCGCACGATCGTGCACAGAATTGTTCATTCACAAAACACTGGAAATGTAGAGGTTCATAACCGGTGGCTCTACCAAATGCTTTGAAATATTCTAATCCTGATAATTGTGTAAAGTTTTCAAATATAAAGTTTTGCCCACCCGAAGGAGATTGAGAGTAAAAACGAGATTAGTGGGATAGCATAGCAAAATGTTACACTCAATTCACTTTAAACTTCATTTTTATTTTTCCAAATTTAGAGATGATTTACAGATATTATGCATAATGTTTATTATACAAACACAAAAAAGATATTTTTTTCATTTATTGTTTGAATGCTTGAACCCAATAGCTAGCTACCTACTTGTACCTACTGGTAATAATTGTAGCTGCATCTCAGTCAAAGGATTCCATTGAAATTTTTTGATTAGCATGATACTCTAAGTTTTCATCATGTCACACAAAATACTTCCTAACAAAGGCAAATCCAACTTTGTAACAAAGCGTACATTTTGTTTTTCTCCAGTTCTGCTGGCATGATCAATAACAATTTGTCCCCTAGTTAATTTTCCATTTAACTCCACAGTAGCATACATAAAAATACTATCTATAACAATTGCAGGATTTATAACAATGCCAACTGGTATCTGATCACAGATAATATAATCGCGCTTCTGCTCTTTTATCATATTGATAACGTTATTTTCAATTCTACGAATAAAATGCGATTTTTGACTTTCTGGCTCAATAAATTTGGTGTACCATTCCTGAAAAGAACAGTCCCGATTACCTTTACTCTGTTAATATTTTTATATTTTCAAAGCAATATAATTAAGAAACTGCACATTCTTGGACTCTATACAATATAATACAAACAGAAGATATGTGGCCATGGCACGTTACATTTATTACCACAGATTAGTTTTTCATAAAAACAACTTTTTACTTTTCTCACATATATCAGTCAAATTATTTTTTATCATAATTCACTCATCTTAAATTTTGAAAGATGCAAAAAAAGTATTGACTAGAAAAAGAGCTAGAAAGACACCATAGAATTCTTTCATTTATAGAAGTGAACTGTTTGGGTATTTCGTATTTTGTTACATTCATATATTTATTTTTAAAAATTGAATAGTTCTAATAGGTAGGAAAAATAAGAAAAAGATATTGTTTTTTATCTGATTATTGTTTGTTTTTTCATATAGTCAACTATTACAAGTCTGACTTTCCTTCAGAATGATATTCGTCTGGTAAATGCTTAAAACTTCAGAAACTACCACTTACCATGGGAAGTGCATGTCGTAAGCACAGCTCCCAAGCTGCTATGGTCATAGGACAACCAAGTTCATTCAGTACAATGTGTGCAGCTTCTGGGTCACAGTGAAAATTGAATTCTGCACTTGTCGTTATATTTCCTTGACCTAAAATACATTTCCAAAATAACACAAGGTCATACCTTGAGAACAGCATTGTATGCATTTTTGATTTTTAATCATCATATTGACGTGTTCTTTTACTACTGATGAATAGTACAAAATGTGCATTTAGCAAAATTATACATGCTAACCAGATTACATTCCCTTTATGTTTTAACAGTCAAAAAAATTTGTTTGATAACTTCGAATGTCAAGAAATTTGGTAACTGAAAATTGAGAAAATTTAGATAGTACATTAAATTGTTCTTCCACTATAAGTTTAGTTTTATCAAAATTAAAGTAATAATAACTTGTAAGAAAAAGAAAGGTTTAATTTAATAGTTATTCGACAGAAGTGTGGAGCATTTCAATTGCGATTTCATATTTTTAAGCACATGCATGTCTTAAAGTAGATAAGGCCTAAAAAAAAGGTTTCAATTGATTATTGTATGAAATGTAAATACAGGGTGCGCGCGAGTGTGTTTTTTTCTTAAGGAATGCCAAAAAATAGCATGTAAAGAAAACCTTGAAATTGTGACAGGAATATGTAAGACAGAAGTTGCCGATTTCATTTCAGTTTTCAAGTATACAGAAGGATTCCTAGCTGTCAAGGAAATTTAGGGGACAAGAAATTAAAGTATAGACCTTCAGTGTTTCCGCCCATGATGTAACAGTCCTTGAGTTTACTACCAAACTTTGGATCCATTCTAATTGCAAGGGCTATGTTGGTCAGAGGTCCCAAACATACTAAAGTGATCTCCCCTGAAAGATACAAAAGAAACTTCATCACAATTAAGATAATTTGCACTAATTAAAAATACAAAACGGCAATTTATTTTTAGCAAGATTTTCTATTGAAAGAATAAACTGGTTAACAGTGCACATGTAAGTACAGAATCTTCAGTAGTACATGTTCAGTTTTATAAACTTATTTGGAGTATTTTGTTAAAATTGCATCTATCAGAAATTTTTGTGGTTTTTATTTACTGAATAGTACAAAAAATAATTTCATAAACTTGGCTAGACCAAAAACAGACCTTGTTTAATGTGCGTGACCACTTCAAATTTCGATGTTTTTACTTTTTTAATATTAAGCCCTTTTTTTCTTTTAACACAAAAAAAACCTGGCTGATTTGGTTTTTAAGGGCTTTTGCCCATTAAACATATTTTTAATAAAAAACAGCCCGTTAAACAACTTATCTTTTTTTATGTAGTCTAAACTAGTAAATAGTCATTTTTAACTTTAATTATTTAATAATTGATAAATTTTGATTATTTCATTAAAATATGTTACATAACATCTTACCCTTGTTTGTATTGACAAGGTCAACTAGAGCATTTACTGCATGTTCTCTTTTCACTAAATTCAAGTCTACAGTTATAGGCTCATCATCAACATCACCAAAGCCATCGTTACCATGATAATGTGATGCACTAGCAACATGACCAAGAATAGAAGAGCTAGCACCTTTATATACTGGAATCTATTAATTAAAGCAAAGTATGCAGATTACTAAATAAAAAAACTGATGTGTATAGCACATATATATTTTGTAGATTTATTGCTTTGATTATTCCATTGTTTTGTACCGTGCTATTTCATCGGTTAACCTGCAACAAGTTACCTGATAGTAGAGTTAACCTACCAACATACTCCACTGGTAATAATAAAAAGTAACATATATTTAACTAAACAGATAATTAAAGAAATAATTGGTGGTGTTTCATAGGAAATGCAGCAATCATTTGTTAACTCGGGAGGTGACTATTGAGCAAATTAGACAAATTATATCATCAGGTAAATAAACTGAAAATGTTCACTGGCATAGTCATTTTCAAAGAACTTGTCTCACAGACAGATAATAAATTAATAACGACAAGCGAATGTTGGTTAAAGCATCAGAACATTTCTTACATCTAGTCTTCCACAAACATGTAGAACTTTCAGTGCATTTATAGTTGTTTTATCCACATGAACATTCCCTGAGACAGTCGTAAGAGCCAAGACGTCGACTGTGGGTTCAGACAATGCCATCATTATTGCTTGTGCATCATCTTGACCAGGATCAGTGTCGATTATTATCTTCTTAGTTGCAGCCATAGTGTAAAGTCTGACTTCTAATCTTATATGTTTTTTTGCTATCTAATCTCCAAACCCTGGAACCTTGATGATGCAATTACATAACAAATCAATTACACATTTAATAGAAATGTCAATTATAATGACCAATGGGTTCTAATTATCATAGTTTAAAAAGACACGCTATGCAATTTAGTACCAATCGTTTTTTTGAACAATTATCGTTAAGAAGCAAGCAATACAGTTTATAACCTTATCTAGGTGATTTAGCTCCTAACAGATCATTGAATGGATTTGTAATGCAAGCTCCAGACCTACAAGTTTCTAGATTTCTAGAAATTTCAGCTCTTAAAGAAAAAATTAACTCCTAGGCCAAATGGATTTGTTTAATAACTTCTAGCTAGAATTTTCTATGTCCTACATAGAAGTTTCTAGCACATTATGTCATTCTCTTAGGAATGTCTTATTAGTATCTAGCTTGTATTTTCCAGTAGCTATACACTGAGTATCCAGTACGTCAGTCTGAATAAATCCATCCGTTAGTGTTTCGTACCTACGTAACAATGTTAGTTGAGAAGGTACGTAGCACTAACGGATGGATTTATTCAGACTGCCAGTACGCATAACTTGCTCCTATAGGAATCGAATCACTTCCAGAAAAAACAAATGAAATCATAGTATACTGAAGACTATAACATTTCCAAAAACTGATATGGTGGGGATGCATGTCCCTTATTAAATGAGCGGTAGAAAGTATTTAGCCTTGCAACTCATCTTTTAGACTGAGATAACCTATTAAATAAAAGTCTTCTGATACTGCTGGGACTACAATGATCATTTTTTTCTGCCGTAACAGTACCATGGCTATATTAAGTATAAGTATAATATTCAACTTGAAAATTTCATTGCCCATTCTTCTTCTTCTTCTTCTTCTCGGGTCAAGCGACCACACTCGTCAGACCGAGTATTCTGTCGCTGTGTATAACAATAGGATAATAAAAACTCAGCTAAGAAACAGCTTAAATCAAATCAAAGCAAAAATAAAAAATAAAAAC
>JAOXYB010068612.1:0-10052 GCA_028565635.1 Phoronis ovalis
TTAAAAAATTATGTATTAAAACATATTAATGAAATTGCATACAAGTGGATGGGGAATCTTATGGTGTACTTATGCCATAGGGATAGTACAAGTATGTCAGAGCCAGTGCATGATATCTTTTAATCAATTGACATTCTAACATAGTCAGCAGCTAAAAACTATTATATTTGAATTTTGATTTAATAGTAAGTTTGAACAATGTTACTCTTATATGTTATAAATAGAATACAATCTACAGAATATGTTAAGTATTACATAACTTTTCTGTTACATTCCACATTAACATTATAATTATACTGATTAAAGCCAGAATGCAAGATAATTCTCAAATAGCAACTGTTGTGTAATTTTGACATTTCAGTAAACTGTAGCTCCATCAGTTTATTTTTGTTATATGTGTATGTATATTATTAGCATTAAGGAATAAACACTCAAGTTTATATCTTGTTTCCTGTAACATCAAAGCCAGTACTAAGACAATTATAATTAAGACTAATGAAGACTGTAAGCCATTAAAGACAACTTCTAATTGGAAGAATTTGACCACAGGGATCTTGCAGGAACTAAAAGCTTGCTTTCAACAGAATTATGTCTGAAGATGATTTAATTCTGTGAACAGTTACCCATAGGTAGATGTTTCCTATTAAATAAGGTCTTGAAATCATCTTCAAACCCCTTTTAATGAACATCTTTTTCAATACAGATGTAAGTTAGGATCAAAGTAGTCTAGGCTATAAAGAACTTTTTTTTCCTAATTACTTAGTATGTCTCATCAAAATTGGATATTATGTGGCTTTTTTTAATTACTGGTATAAAACTAGATTTTTACATCATCAGAATTTTGCATATATAGACATATATACCCATGCATAAATTAGTGTCAAATGCTTAAGAATAGAACCAGATACTTTCAGATTTCTTAGAAAATTAAATGTATGACTGGTTCCCCATACTTCAAATTATCAGATAAAGTTATGGCCATTAGCCCATTTCTGTCAGCCAGCTATGATTGCTTTACATGCTATAGCTTTTTGCTTTCCACAAATGCAAAGCATTTCTATAGATATTAATATTTTAGTTTTACAAAAGTTAGTTTATGACAAGGAGTTCCAGGTTGAACCGGCAGTGTTTGTCATAGGACAACTGCCTGTACATTACCAACAAAAAATCTAAAATTTAAACATAATGGTGATGGGATCACAAAGCATTTGGAAGACATCATGGTTTCTCATTACCTGTCTTGCATTTGCAAGGTGTCCATTAAAACTACATCATGATAATAGCAAGTTCAGATAGTACTTGGATACTGACCAGACCATCTTTAAGACAGCTTGACAGCATTTTTATTGTTATAGCAGGTGATTTTGATAATGGTAGTGCTTGAAATAATTTTTTGCATAAACGTTTATTTTCTGATATCTTTGAGTTCTCAGGATCCATATATGCAGGTGCCAGTACACTCGAAAATGTTCCAAATCTATTAAAATATTCGAAATTAACATATCCCTTGAATAGCTCACTTGTCATAAGAGGCGTTTCAAGTGGGTTTATCTCAATGTGAAAGGGAGTAGTCAATCTAATGTCAAGCCCCTGGCAAGTTATGTGTTTTACTTTTAATTCAATTCCATTGTGGTTTGATTAAAAATCAAGATTTTGTTTTTTTTAATTTCACAAGCAAGAAGCATTTAACCAGTAGCATTTCTGGTATCTTTTCACAATTTGTTTTCAGTTTATTTAGACTACACATCTCTTATCAGAGAAATTTCCAATTTACAGAAGCTAACAGCAGAAATGTCAACTTCTTGTTTAATAACATTAGGTCACCATACAAATACAGTAGGTTTTAGAAAATAGATCAGCTTTTGCATTTCCCACCAAAACATCATCAGGATTTGTTGTCTATAAAAATTCTGGTCTCGCAGAGTTTTTGTAGTTACAAAAGGAATTTCTTCCAATGCCTAAAGACTACCAATCATGTCTTCTAAATTTAATTATAAAAAGAAAACAGAAGACAGCTTGCAATTCTATTATCCCTGTTCTATAGTGTAGGAGTTTATTTTTCTGAAATGATTGTAAACCTGTAAAGTGGAGCATAGAGTAAAGCTGGGCAGCAGTCTTGTAACTCACCTCTGTGATTGTGTGTCTGTTTGTCATATATCATCTGACCATCTTCCACCTACAAAGACAATAGTGAAACTTTACATTTATACAAAAACCACTGACTTGCTAGTGGACCTGTTACCGTGAAGGAGACAGTATCTGTGATCAGAACAAAGCAAATGCTACAACCACAGAGTACTTAGTAATTTTCATTATGACAATCTCACCAAGTTCTTTGCTCCTTTTCACACAAGTCGAAAACTACTTCTGTACCTATTTTTTTCTTGCTTCACTTCATAAACACTTGAAATAGCCTTCATTCATAAATTATGACAGTTTATAAAAAAGAAACACTTTTTATTTAATAATTCATTCACAAAGCAATAAATTACTCTCCTATTCTTATTCATTTTTTTTACAAGTAGCTTTTGACCTATTAGCCATTTCTCATTGCTCTTGCATTACAGGTAACCAAGTACAACAAACATCCAGGATTTAGAAAAATCGCATTGCTGCCTTTACCAACAGGCAAGGAGAGGATAAGTAATTGATGCTATTAATGTGAACAGGGTAAGGATAAAACCAGTGACATCAGAATCACTATCTTGTGCAACAATTGAGGTACTGAACTGAAATTTGGTTCTTTAGTAACATGAAGAACTTGAGTTGTTTCTGTGACTGTAGCAAGTAAGGTACCTGCCATCCCAGAAGACCAACTGTATTATCAACAAAGCTATTTAACTAGCACATAGCATATAATCAAACTATTACAGCTATGAGAGAGAGAGAGACACAATGTGGCATTAGAGAATATTAAGCCAGACACCATAATCTGAATATTTTTGCATTATTAGGAATAAAGTATGGGTCAAGTGGACATCAGCTTTAATAATCAATGCCATGGATTAGAAAGAATGACCATAGATGAATCATTGCTGAAGTGGTTTGTACAGTTTGCTGTGCCCTATTAAGTGATTTGGAAAAACATCTACAGACTGCAATAATTATTGTTAGTGTCTTATCTAAATTTACAGCAACATACAGATCCATCACTAGCTTATACTGCAGAGCAATCTTAGGAACTACCAAAGTATCATATTTTTCATTTAACACTTAAATTAGTGGAGTTTAAATCATCAAGACAGTATTGATGTTGAACAGGTCTGTGTTCTACAGATAATTTAAGCAATCAAAGAAGCAATAAGCAAGGCTGACAGACATCAAACTTGAGGATAATTCAAACCAGCATTTCACAAGCACACTCCATAGGGGTCAAATTTCCGGAACTGTCGTCAAAATAGAGTCACCTCTCTTGAATAATTGTATACTTTAATTTTAACTACGGCAGTTCAATTCAGTTCTCAAACATGGAATAAAGTTCTAACAAGCTCCAACGAATTCTAACAAGTTCTAATGAGTTCTAACAAATTCAACTCAACTAACAACATCAAGTCAGGTATCTATTAATACAATGTTAAGCTAATAAAATGCATGAAATTATTAAATTAAACTTTCTTGTACATGTACGCTTTGCTTTGATAGGATATTGCAATACATGTTCCAACAAATTTCTAATTAATTATTTGCTATATTACCACGGGGTATGTCATTTGTTCAGGTTTGATTTTTCAGAACAAATAGGAAATTCCAGTGTTCTAATGAATTGACCTTAAATAAGGAAGTTTTTAAGTTATTAAGTTGCTAACTGAGATCCTAACAAATTCACAAGATGTGACTGTCACTCTGTCTAAACGATATGGTGCCAGCTGGAAAGCAGTCAATATGGCCTCATACTATCCTTCTGAATATGGAAATGAAAAGTGCATGTCTAACCAACTGACAACCCAACTTTGTAATATAGTTAAACCTGAAATAAACACATTCTAAAACATTGGAAATGCAGCTTTCTCAGTATCTGTTACAAAGATTATATATTTCATTACTTTTCATGTGTTTTCTTGCTAAATGTCTGCAGTTTTGTGATGACACCTGCATGAACCTGTGTGGGAGTTGTAAATGTATGTTGTATGTTACACATCACAACTTGTGGATTGACTTCATTTTTAAAACCACAAAAAAATTAAATTATTACACAATCTCCAAGGACTATTAACAGATTCTGACATTATAGAACATAAGTGAAAGTGATCAGATTGTTCAGACAAGAATCATTTTGTACTCTCTTTCCTCAAATCTGAATTGCTTGGATAATTTCACATATCCCAAGGTCTAAGGATAAGTATACTTATAAATATTAATGCGCTAGTTGTTCACATTCAAAATGTTTAAAGACAAAAATATAAGCACATGACCAAAAAGAGCTTACTTTACAGAGGCCATTCACAGTATATGAAAATTATAAACAGACTGTTCCTAAATTGGATTTACTGACAAGCTTTCGTGCCTAACTTATGTAACTATATTTAAATATAGATATCTATCTCTTAATAGGGGAGATTATCGAAGTCCCCAAAACCTAGTATACTTTTTCAGAAAAGTGAACACGTTCTTGTTCAATAAAATGTCAAACCTTCCTCACAGTTTAACATATTGAAATGTAAATTTTAGAAAATCGTAAAAATCAATGAAATCTTTTTGCTATCTACTAGAAAATAACAGCAAGATGTGAGTACAGCAGACATCATTATAAAACAGCTACACACTTCTTTAAATGGGAATCAATCAGCAGATATTGGAAACAGACTTTTCAAACTTACAACAATGAACAGGAGCTGACAGGATTCATTAGTCACACTGAATTAAATTAAGTGGAAGATATCAAACTCTGGAAACATGTCTGCTGAAAAAATATTCTGCCATTGTATCACCATGCAATGAAGCATTGTCCTGTTTTAATTTCATGGTTTTTATGTTTTGCCTTATTCTGGGCAGTGAATTTGTTAGCAAAAGTTTATTATTAATCTAGTAATCATGCAGCTCGAAGGTACAGCTTAATGTATTACTATATATGCCAGCCAAGACGGTTGCACAACTGCATGCCCACGGTATACAGAATCTAAACGAGTCCAAAACTGATACGTGGAAGTTTATTGAGTTTAGAAGTTTACACAACTTTTACTACTGTGGCTGTAGGGTTTGACATTTACATTTTGCACTGCAAAATGAATAAAGAAATGATATACTGAATTGTTTTTTTATCCAAAGGTAAGGAATTCAAAAGGTCATCGGACATCTTTCATAATGATACACTGCCTCAAGACCATATGGTCTAAGATGTCTGTCTGTCTATTATGAACAAATTGAAGAAGAAACCCAGTCTACACTAATAAGAAAATGTCACAAGTCTAGCTACAAGGATAAATATATTGTTATATGCTG
The DNA here is from genome assembly GCA_028565635.1 of Phoronis ovalis. NCBI lineage: Eukaryota > Metazoa > Phoronida > Phoronidae > Phoronis > Phoronis ovalis. The sequence goes on from JAOXYB010068612.1 coordinate 5,440, forward strand.
CTCAATGCATATTGTAGGAGCAAAGACCTTTGGTGAACACTTAACTCTGTAAAAAAGCAGACACTTGACTCGTGTAACACATGTTTATTTCGCACTTTGTAATACAAAAACCATTCAATTGATGTTTTTGGAATATACTGGTACACAGTATAATGTGTGATTTTAACTTGATTTGAACTCGTTTAATCACATTTCAAAATAAAATTTACCTTTCCGTACTGCTCAAAGTACTTCTTAACATCTTCAAAAGTTGAACTTGACGATACGCCTCCGACGAAAACTTTCTTTGTCTTTGTGAGCACCTACAACAATGAGCACACCATTATCATCATTTAAGTACCAGACTCTGCACAAAGTCTGGGCCACAAGAAACAAGCATGCAAAAAAGCCTTCATTTTAATATCAGTGCATGCACTTTTCTTTGTATCCCACAAACTACTTGCATACACTGGGTGAATGATGCAGCAGCAAAATTGAGCCCAATGAATCCCATAATGTACCAGTTTTGTTTATTGCAACCAGGATTTTTGTAAATAAGTGAATTTGGCCTAGTGAAGTTAAGAGCATCTTAACAGGTTCATGTAACACTTGTCAGACAACCCCCCCCCCCCCGAAAGTGTTCAGAAAACCATCATTTGGGCATCATTTTAGTAAAGCTCAAATAAAAATAAATCGCAACACCACAGTCACAGAAAGCATTCAATATTTTACCACCAATTTTAAGTTGTTAAAAGAACAAATTTTAAAGATCTTTAGAAACCTGTTTCTATTAAAAACTGAACATTGTCAAGCTACACATTCCACCATCACTATTGGCTACTGCTATATTTGAAAACTTTCCCTATAATACATTATATACAATGTCAATGTAGAAATTGCATGCAACATCACAAACCAGTTGAACTCCAATTAAAACCATAATAACAGTATGGAAAGTAATAATAAAGATCTAAATATTAACAACCACTAATAAATCACTAGATTTTTGTTGTGCGACAACCAGTACTTCTATGTAAATTGTTTTATGCTTATGAAAACAAGATGTGGGGCAACAGAGATTTTATGATACACAAGCTGTGCTAACTTTGCTCTAAGACATGAGAAGTATAGTCAACCAGCACAAACTTACAATACAGAAATGTAGAGTACAAAACTCAAAGGTGCATTCAACCCTTGCTGTGTAAATGTTTATTTTTCTCCTTATTATATCCTTAAATTTTGCTTTCTCAGAAACAAATGGATTATTAATATCCGTTTGTTTTTTAATTGACGCAAGCACAATAAAATAATAATTGCAGAAAATTAATGGGTATTTGTTTATAGTGAACAATGTTCTCTGAGAAATAAAGAGTTACTGAAAGTTTTGCATTAACCTCCTGAAATAGGGGTATTTAACCAACCCAGCTTTAATCTTATAACATACCTTATGTTTCAAAGTTAGCTCTGCTTATGCTCCAAAGGTGACTGAAGGCAATGGCTTGTGTTTGGATGGGCACTGTGTATACAACTTATAAACTGGGATTGGCTGTCTGACAATACTTAAACATATTAGAAACCAAAACATACAGGCAACAGAATAATCTATAACTGTAATATTATATTTATTCTTAAAATTTTAATCCATTCAAAACCACACCCGTTTAAAATTAAACCATACAAGGCTTAAAAAGATCTTCCCTTGTGCAAGACACAACCACTGGAGATAGACATTAATTCCCACTCATATGTTGCAAGTATATCCTTTTCATGTCATTACTCCCCAATTAAACAGGAACTAGACAGTACAAGTTCAGCTAATTATAGATTTGCATAATTGCAGTTTTTGTATCTAAGCTTGGCTAACTGTTGCAACAAAATATAAGTCACATATTGCCAGTCTGCTGATTATACGATTTCATACATTGTGGAAATATCAGTCATTATTACAATACCACACACTATTATTACCAGCTATTGTTATTATTATTAGACCACAAACCATCCCCTTTCTTTGTTAACATGAAAGTATAGTTAATAAGATCAAGAATAGGGGCAAATATGGAAGTAGCAACAATTTGATAGTTTATATTGTAACATGTACTTAACATACTACAGTGATAAACAAACTATCATACCAAAGGATCAGGGTAACTACAATACTTCAATATATACTCAATATTGATTTTTCCCAAGTTATCTGGAGGCTATCCCAATTTAGTTTCATTGTTTCTAAGATTTATTTGTGGCTACATAACTATGCATATATGTAGTTCACACCTATCCATGAACTTGCAGCAGGAGTTGGAGATCTCAGGTGTGAGATAGTGTGACCATCTGTAGTCTGACAGGTGCTTCATTATATCAAACTACTTGATAACCTAACTCCAGTCAGTATGATGCCCAATCAACAATAAATCTAGTGCATAATATATACAGGTATAAAATACTTAGTATGATTTCAGACATGCAAATCCAAACCATGTGCAATATGTTGTATGCGAATTAGGGAAGTCTATTCACAAAATGTGCTAAATTAAATTGTCTGGACAAAATACTTGACATAATGACACAGTTATTACAGAATACAGACCATTAATCAGTTTAATGGGCCCCAAAGCAGGTATAATGCTGTATTATAAATTACCATTTTACAGCTTAGTGCAAAATGATGCATAGGGTTCATGGGATCGAATCCACAGGAACAGGGAACGTCTCAAAAAAATACAGCTCATAGCATTATCCACCCTTAAAGTTAAATGTAACTTTAGAATATTCCCCTGATGAACAGTTGTAGAACTGAGTCAATATAGGGTGGTTGTAATGGTATTTTATTTAACAATATATTTTTATACTGCTTTTATTGTACAGCACTGAGTTTTACTTGATATTGAAGCTATATAAATTATAATTACTATTACTATAGGCAGAAAATACATAACAAGTTGACAAACAACTGTATGTGCCAAAACTAAAACTTTACTATTTTTAATCCTTTCATTACATTCTGGATAGCACATACTACAGGGGAATTAATGTGTAAGCATACACAAGTTTTCCTATAAGATGTAAATAAACCTAGGATCAAGCAATAAGTCAACTGAATGACAGTTTTAATACCAGTAAGATTTACAAATCATTTTTTCATAGCAACCGAACTCTTGGTTTAGAGAAAAACAGAAATAGTTAGCAAGAGTTGCATACAAATTGCAGCCATTTTTTGAGAAACAGCCAATCATCAATTCAAAATCGAGGACAGGCATACACACTGATAGGTTTATGACATACATGTATACACAAAGCAATATAAGATTACTGTGATACCTTAAAGAATTTTATCATAACTGAAGTCATTTATTTCTAGAATAAACATCAGCAAAGCCTCCACCAGACACATTTAAATGAAGGAACGCTTAAAAATAAGCTTGATATAGGAGTCTAATCTGAACCTTATCAGATCTATTTTTGACAGAAAAGAGCTCATTGCTATGCCCTAAAGTTAGATAAACATCACCCATTATGGGTCCTTCTGATCCTGTTCATTTAGTACTGTTTTGTTAATGATGCAAACATTGCAAGGTAAACCACTGCAGGTGTAATAAATGATCAAATAATTAGATATCTCAGTATGCAAAACCACAATAGCAACTCATGCAAACCGAACATCATTATATATATATATATATGTAACATTAAACAGTTATAATGTGGAGCATGATACAATTTATTAGTTAACAACAAAACTTAATCAAGTCATGAAATATAGATATATATTTTATGGAGTATTTATAGAACTAGAAACTTCAGTTAGCACGGGTTTAATTTCACAGCTACTCCTTTGTTGGAGGGTAACTCTCATGGTAAATATAGCTCCACTCAACTCACACAAATCATGCATTATGCATCAAAACTGGTGTTTTATTAATCAGAATGGTGTAAATCTGACTTCATTACTGCGCCAGGGATTTTAAAGAATGCATTTTCTGTTATTCTTGATGTGTGTTAACATTCATTTCTTTTAAATTGTTGAATGAATTAACTCATAGGTCTCCAACTCCAGAGGAGATGAACAGTCCCTTTAATTTGGATTCTACAGCCTTATTCAAAAGCTAAAAATAACTGTAGCATTTGCTGGCATTTTCTGTGAATTTATGCCCGATGGTTCAACATCAGTAGCTAAATGTGTGCTTGGTTAAATCTTTAATATTGTGGTTTTCATGGAATCTCTGACTAATATATGGGCTACACAGATAAAAATCACTAAATGTTATAATTATAACAGTTATTTACACATTTATAGTCATATCTACATAGTTAATTGGCTCAAGAGTAGGACTAGGTTTACAAAAACATTTCTCGGAACTAAGACAATGATAGCCAAAAATCGAGAAAAACGGGAAAATGGCCTATAATCACGAGAATTGACAAATTTTCCTTGAACTATATGATTCAAGAGTATTTACAGTATAAAAAGTTTCGAGCCCTCAAATATGCAACTGTAGTCAATGCATTTATCATAGTTCTTAGTTCTGACAATTCTCATGAAGCGACACCAACATTCGACACCAACATTCGATCCAACTATTTAGCTCTATTGTCAAATCTTAACTCAATAGGGGCTAAGATCCTTTTAAAAC
>JAOXYB010068634.1:0-10050 GCA_028565635.1 Phoronis ovalis
AACACATATCCAGTTGTGGAACGACGGTCATCAGTGTCACCAGCCCAATCGGAATCTGTGTAACCAACCAAGTGTCCGTTTGTTGGTTTAAAAACGAGAGCGTACGATTTCGTGCCTTTTAGATAGCGTTAAACCCGTTTAACGGCTGTCACGTGAGTAGGTCCCGTTTTGTCGAGAAATTGAGAGAGTTTCGATAATGACCAGCTTATATCTGGACGAGTAGCATTGGCTAGGTACACCAAACTGCCAACTGCTTGTCTGTATGGAAACCCGTTTTGTAGGAACTGTTCATGTTCTGCATCAGTCGGTTTTGTAAGTGCAAGTCCGGTTTCAATGGGCGTTGCGACGGGTTTACTGTCAATCACGTCGAAACGCTTCAGTATGACATCCATATATCGTTCTTGCGACATTTTGTAGCGACCGTCTGATAAACGTTCAAAATCTATCCCTAAGAACCAGTGCAGTTGACCTCGGTCATCCATCTTAAAACGTTCATTCAGCAGCCGTTTTATATTCGTGATTCTATTGTCGTCATCGCTAGCAATGAGTATGTCATCGACCCAAAACAGGATCATCATATTGCCATTTTGATGTGTGTATAAACACGCATCATTTTCACTGGCTGTGAAGTTCGCCGTTTTTAGAAAGTCAGTTAGAGTTGTATGCCAATTCCGGCCGCTCTGCTTTAAACCGTACAACGATTTCTTTAAATGGCATGCGAGTTTTTGTCCGTTTGATTTCGTTACAAATCCCGATGATTGTTCGACGTAGATATCTTTGTCGATTTTGGCGTTTAAGTATGCTCCTTTTACATCCATCTGATGTATTCGGAAAGTTGCATTCACTGCCTTTTGTATTAACAGTCGGATTGACGTGAAACGAGTAGTGGGTGAAAATGTTTCGTCATAATCAACACCCTGTATTTGGGAAAATCCCTTTGCGACGTAACGTGCTTTGTACTGCACTTCGTTTGGGGTTTTTCCCTGTTTTATCGCGTAAACCCATCGACCTTTTGTCTCGGAGCGATTTTGTGGTAGTGGAACCAAGTCGTACGTGTCATTATCGTGGAGCGTTTGAATTTCAGCTTCCATCGCTGCCCGCCATATGTCCGCGTCGGCAGAGTTGGTGGCTTGTTTGTATGTTTCTGGTATTTCAAACACGGATTTATACACGTAGTCGATGTTGGCCGAATAGACGTGGTAGTCTTCGAGATATTTGGGCGGTCCCGCATTGCGTTGTGGACGAGCGGACGTTTCGGGTTCTTGAGACGTTTCATTGCTCTGAGTGTTGACCGATTTATCCTCAGTCCCAGTTTCTGCGACTTTGGAATCGACTTTCGGTTCAATTGTGGTCTCGTCTGTAGCAGGCAATGGCATCATGCCATAGTCGGATTCGATTCCGGCGGGAGCGTCGAGGTTGTCATTAAAAATGACATTTATTGAAGTCGCGGTTGTGAAGTACATAGAATCCTTTGTTGATCGGATTTACTCCCAAGAAAATGCCACTGACACCGCGATCATCAAAGTTTGTGGCCTTCGATGTATATTGTACAGTCCCCGCCAAAAACGTGTAATTTCCGCATGTCGGGTTTATGGCCTGTAAACAACTCGAATGCAGTTGTTTTAGTGCGACGTTGGTAACTGCGATTTCGCAAGTACTGAGCATGGCGAACGGCGTAGGGCCAAAAAGCCTTTGTGATACCTGCATCGGGACGCAGGCAGCGAGCCATCTCAATGAGACTCCGCCAACTACGCTCTGATTTTCCATTCTGGAATGACGAGTGCGGCGCAGTAGTGGTTTGTTTAATAGCATTATGCAGTAAAACCTTTCGAAAGTTCTGTGATATATACTCCCCGACATTATCACTATGAATTTCTCCGATTTTGCCTATCGGCGCTACATCCGAAATGAAGTTTTGTAAAGCTGTGTGTGCTTCATCCTTTGTGCGCATAAAATACACAAAAATCATGCTAGAGTATTCGTCGACAAAGTTGATTATGTAATGATAACCTTCGCGAGATACGGGTGTAATAGGTCCGCAGACGTCTGAGTGTACTCGTTGGTATATCTCGATTCTTTGGCTGTCTTGTCATTTTATTGCGATGACATGTATCGCACGATTTACGCTCGCGACTGGAAATAGACATGTTGTGACATATCGGCTCGAATTTGATTATGTCGTCATAATTCATGTGGCCAAGTATGCGATGCCATTCGTCTAGTCTTTTAGTGACTAGGGTTTTTGTCACGTTTGTTTCCGTGGGTAGGAAATACAAGTTGCCACGGCGAATAATGTTGAATTTAACTCTGTAGCGTAACAAAGTCGCGTGGTCTTTTGTGAATCTGAACTCTGCGCCGGAGTCAGTTGCAGCAGGCACGGAAAATAAACTCGCGAAACCCCCCTACAGCCCTCCCATATGTGTGCAGTGTTTCTAAACTAATCAAAAGACATCGTCCAAATCTAAGTCAAACGCAAGCGTCTGACATTTCTTAGTCCCCTGACGGATTTCCAATACTCAAAATGGCATTGCATCACGTAATTAGAATTATAGGCTTATCACAAGTATCTACTTTTTCATCACATAGTTCTGCTCTTTGGCAAATTTTTATAATTGGGTCATTGAGTGCAAAAAAAACCCAGACACATTTTGCGTAGATTGGGGGACATCACACTTCTGTCTCCGCCAGGTTACCCTGCTGGCTGTGTGCTTTATTTATAAGTTTTAATTTTAAATTACTGTTATGTAAATAAATATATATCCTTGTCCTGTATTAAATGCCGTAAGCAGTATTACTATTTTTGTAATGCTTGAGAGCACGTTCTGGATTAATGAACATAAATACTATCAATTAATGAAACATAATTTTGTAGTTAAATATTTGTTACCTATTTTACAGGATTTCATGTCGGCGATGATATAGATTCTTGTACTAAGGGCATTTGGGTGTGGTGTTTAAGGCACCCCAAAGATTCCAACATTGTCTTGACTCTTCTAGACACCGAGGGATTAGCAGACCCAGACAAGGTGAAACATCATACAATGTAGCTTCACTCATTTAAAGCACATTTATCGGGTTACCTATAAACTAATCTACATTATAACTTTTCATGAAATAATCACACATGTATTCAAATTTGCCCGATTATAAACAGTATGATATGAAATTATGTAAGAATTTTTGATTAAATATACACAAAAAGTATCATTCGCATGTTCATCAAATTTTCCAAAAATACAGATTACTTAGTAATCTCGTTACGGACAATTAAGACATGTATTAAACTTTGCAGTCATGTTGCAAGTAAGTAAAACACTATGCCATTTGTAGGGAAAGGAATTAAAAATGTAGATATGTCTCTAAATTATGAGCCAAAAATGTATAACACAAGTCGCAAGAAAAATGTCTTCAAAAGAGAACTAATGCTTGGTATTGTAAAACGTAAAAGGTATATGACTTTAAAGACTTGCCACTTCTCGATCCATAAGACTAATTAACACTTCCGGACCTGTTCAGTCCATGAACTATATCAGCTACTTGTTTGCAAGTCGACAACACGACATTTCATACTAAATTGTCGTTGGCGAGTTGTCGACTACACAACGCGACACTCTATATTAAGATTGTCGTGTTGTCGAGTTGTCGACTTGCAAACAAGTCGACAATACGACACTTCATTCTGAATTGTCGTGTTCTCGAGTTGTTTTTTACAAGTCGACAACACGACTGTGTTTCAGAGCCACCATAGTTTGACAAGGGGAGCCCCTGCTTTTCCTAAATAGTAAAAAGAAATAATTAAAAGAAAAAATGAAAAACATAAAAATAATTCATTTTTAAATTTCAAAAAAGAGTTGCACGATCGTTGCACTATATCCTACTATCTGCATAGACCATTGTTTAGCACACCTTTTCCTTCTTCTCTACCCGGGACTTTGTGCCGTAGATTCAAGGCAAATATCTTTGTATTCTTGATTTGGCGTGAATTAAGTATTTTAAAGACATGTTTGTTTATTTCTAAATATCGACTGCCACACTAATCTTGTCATTTTAGTACAAATAGGGTTTCTTTAAATTACAGCCATTTGAAATTTCATGCGGCTATGCTTGAGTAGTGTTTTGGCCTCATGATCGAATAGGAATTCCTACGACTACCCAATGTGGTTTTGATTTATTTTTGATACTGCATGCTAACGATTTGTTTTCAGTACACAGCGACGACATTTTCGCGTCTATCAAAAAAGCAGTCAAAAATAATTTCAATCACAAGTGAATATCAAATTCCTATATATAATGATGTATGTTTTTTCAGGATGAGGACACAACTGACAATCAGATTATGGTGTTGGCCTTATTACTGAGTAACGTCTTCATATACAACACAAAAGGGACGATAGACAGAGATGCGATTATGAAATTGGAGTATCCTTTTGCATTTCGTCTCTTATTTTTTTATTATAGATAGCAATAAAAACAAAAATTGCAAAAAATAACAAAGGTACACAATAACATGCAATTAAAATAACTGATAACACTAAATGAAAAAATACTTTAAAAAGTTAAGAGGGATGCGTGATGGATGGCCACATATGGCCAGCAGAAGTACGAACAGAGAGAGCTGCCCTGGACATACTACCCACCCACAATGATGATTTAAACAGGTACTCAAATCAACCATTTAAAATAAACAGGCTTTCAAATGTTTGATTCTTTAAATTAAGAAAACATATTTAAAAAATAAACTTAACTTTATACCAGATTCATGGCTAATGTAAGAGAATATATTCGTTTAAAAAAGACTGAAGATCCTCCAGATACTGACTATGCCAGAGTTTTTCCAAAATTATTCTGGATAGTTCGTGATTTCACATTAAGGTCAACTAGTCGCGGACAAAAACTCAGCCATAATGAATATTTGGAAAAAATGTTAGGCAACAGAAAGGGTGTCAAAACGGAAACTAAAAATGAAAACCATTGTAAAAATGCAATCAAAGACTATTTTCAAGATCGCCGGTGTTTTTGCTTTCCGTTTCCTCTGTCAACAATAGATGAAGAAAAACTTGCCAATCTACATATCCTTCCTAACAAAGAGTTAAATCCGGAATTCATTAAAGTGTTGGAGGAAATGTGCAAGGAAATATACAAGTCGCCAAGTAAAATGTTGAACGGAAAATTTGAGATTAATGGTGAAGGTATTATGCCTTTATATTATTGTTTCTATTAAAAGGGTGTGTAACCCCTAACCATAAACATGTGCAAGTAACACATTACATGTTGATGATGATTTCGTCCGTTAAGTATATACAGGACTATTTGCATGCACTTGGTGGAGCCACCAGTCTCAGACACAAACGATCCCAGCGTGTCCCATTATGTGAATGAACAATGACGTAGTTCTGCGCGCGCTCACACGATTCATTCACAAAAGGCATCATTCGCATGCTGAGCCAAAACCAAAAAAAATATATTCTAGTTTGATCTAAGAAATACCCTCCTTTTTGTGAACATATCAATACATAAACAACTATTTATTAATATTTGTTTTATTTTGTTCAATTTTCACCGGTTAAAGCGTTTCCAAAGTCATATTTTAACAAAAACAAGTTTTGTGTATAACTAAGGGATGCCGATATTAAAAGGTTATCGGACTTTAACGCCTTCAAATGCATGCAAATAATCTATTAAATTAACTCGTAAACTTATTATATGCCAAAATTCGGCGCTAAAAAGTTGCTGCTTTCGAAATATTTCGGGTAGAGTTTTTGATTGATTTCTTTTTACATATATAGCTGCTTTCTCTCGCGAACTCCAAAAAAGGCTGCAATCCCACTTGTTTACAATTTGTTTAGTCGCTTACAAATGTTTTCTTTGCAGGTCTGTCTCTAATGGCAACATCTTTTGTAAAGGCATTAAGAGAAAACACGATACCATGCATAGAATCTGCATTTGAAAACATTGCTGATCGAATAAATGATGGCGTACAACAAAAGTATGTGGAAACATATAAAGAACGAATAAAAGATAAAATTACGACCTTTCCTGGTACGTGGGAAGAATTAAATGGATATCACAGAGAATGCAAGAAAGATGCGTGTGATTCCTTTTTCAAAGAATGTGTTAAAGTTGTTGGTGGAAATGCAGAGATGGAGGACAAAATTGAAGCTGCTTATAGTGATATGCGCAAATTTGCTTTGCAATTGTCTTCTGAAAAGTGTTATAAAATACTAAAAGAGGCATACAGTGAAGTGCAAGGAAAGCTTCGTACAAATCAGTACAACAATTGCAGGGGTTATGAGCGCTTTTGTCAAGACCTGTCAGCAATTAAAGAAACGTATTATGATATTCACCACAAGGGTGTTGCTAGTAGTGAAACTTTGCACAAGTTTCTGGAAAGTAAAAAAATGGAATCCGAAGCCATTAAGCAATTGCAATTACAAAGCAAAGCTTTGATAACAGAGCAAGAGAAGGCGAAGCAAACTCGTACATTGGAAGAATACAGATTACGGATAGAGCGAATGGAACTGTAAGTAGAGAAACTTCTGTGAGAGCTAAATTCCATACTAATTTATGGGCCTCCTATAGAACTGACCCAAATTTGTGCTATATACTTTTTATTTTAGTTTAATTATTATTTAAACTACGATATATTTAATCCATTACTCCTATCTTACAATGCGAAGTGGTAGAGTTATGAAAATATTTCTTAATAAGCGACATTATAAATTGTAGAGAGCAAGAGAACATGCGGCAGGAAAACTGGAAACAGTAAGTCATGCGAAGTATTAATTTATGCAACATTGTGTGTTTTGAAAGAGAGTATATTTTTGAGAGCATGACGAGAGAATAATATGGTTAATGCGCAGTATTAAATACAATATACAGCTACGGTACATGGCATAAAATGGATCCCTTTGACGGTCCGAGTGGTGCTCAAACACAGAAATAATAGAAACATATTTAATATGAAAAAATATATGTTTTGTGCATTTTTTATTTTTTTAAAAACAGGTCAATGATAATAATAAGAATAACATTGTGTTCTTGATAATCAAAGAAATGGCAATATTTATTTCAGAGACGAACAAATGCGGAAACTGCGTGAGGCTCTCTTAAAACAGTTAGTAGACTCGTACATTCCTTATATTTAAATGCTGGATTTGATGGCTTTCACTCATGTGTTATAATTTTTACGCAATAGTATAGTTTACTATATATATTGTCATTGGAAGCATAGCCTTTAAAAGAAATGCGCGTTTTACATAAACATTGAGCGTGAGTAGTAGTACCATTAAGCCCTGACTCGAATAATGTGGAAACATCACAATGCACAATAATTAAACTGTATATAGTTTGTTGCGCAGTTGATCAAATTTTGATGTATTTGGAATTATTTTTCCTTTTTAATCAGAGAATTTTTTTTTTTTTTAGAAAAGAAGCGACCAGAGAACGGAACAAACGTATGAAAGGGTATGTTCATCTTGAGAATATGACTTTGCTATATGGGGATACTAATTTATCGGCCTCCAATGAAATTAACACGAATATGTCAAATCCGCATTCACGCAATTAATTTTACGTATCATGCTTTGGTTCTAATTATTACCTAAATGAAAATGAAACTGTTTAATTATACTGTGTTCCGCAGTTGATCAACTTATGAATATATTTGAAGGTATTTTTCCTTTTTAAACAGAGCATCAACACTTTTTTTGGACTTTGAAAAAAGTAAGTAAACATATGGAATAACTCCAATCTGGTCAGATTACCCAATTAATACCATTAACCAAATACCTGGGGATGGCACTTGCGGAAAATGTGAATATCCATACACAATTAAAAAATTGCGTGAAATGGATATCTTTTACAATCCGGCACGTAACGCATAGAATAGATATAATAGAAATCACTGGCAGGTAGCACGTGATCACGAAAATCCAGTGACAAAATTCTGGGGAGACAATTTCTCGATACCATGTCCGCATCTCCAAATGTATAAATAAACTTAAGCGAATTTTTATATTTATCAAACGAATTTTTATATTTATATTTGTCTGCTTTGAGAAATTGGCGATTTTCTGTGAAAGGAAATTGGAATGAAATAATCAAATGCAGGCTCAAATGTTATGATCTTTTTGTCATATTACGCATCTTTGACCGATTAATTTCAATCTTGATATTCAATGACAGCAATTTTTTTTAGTAAAGAAGAAAGCAAATCGTGGTGGCAATGGTTGTGGCCATGGAATCGACCTGAATCAGACGACATGATATGATTTTTGAGAAGTCCATTTTCAAGGCAAATTGATGAAATTCTTCACCGAGCCAAACCGGCCTGTATTTCTCTGATTATGATTGGTTTCCCAATGTTCCACCAGGTGATATTTTGTCAACCCTAAGCTCGAGAATTCTAAGTACTGCGCAAATACAATTACTAAATACCATTATCTGCAATTACAAGTCTAAAGAGTTGTGTATCCTTACCGACAGCAGAAATTCGGAATATGTTTTTAAAAAAACATTTGTTAATATTGAAGTGTCCTAATGCCAGTTAGTTCCTACGACATGATTTGGAGTAGTATGTGAATTTGGTGCTGTCTCGTACAAGATATATAGCTCAAATCTTTTATTGGAAAAACAGGATCTGTAAATAAAGACTACATAAGCATGCTTAGTTAAATATTAGTTAAATTAGTAAAATTGTCATTTTGCATTAATTGTTGAAGATCGATAGAAAAAAATCACATTACAACTATTACTGCTATATACTAGCTACTAGGGCTAACTTCGAAATTTTGAATCTTGTAGTTATAACAGCTAATTTTAACAATAAAATGCCATTGATATTTAATTCAATATATATATCTCAGTTTCTTTTATACAACGCATTATAAACATACTACAATTATCCTTAATACACTATACAAAATAGATTTTAAAAAATAATACTTAGCCGACGTGTGCAGATCTAAATATTTCCTATAAGATTGCAATAATGATCATTTTTACTTTTAATGTAATCTTGAATATAATTCGAGCCGTGTCAACAGAAATTTTCGACGTCATTATACAGCGTCACAAACCAGTATTTGTATATTATGCAGCAGGGCATAATTCGGAAATCTATTGTAACACCACATGGCCAACACTACTTTCTTCCGTTTACTATAAACAGTAAATTATTGGCAATTTTTCTTTTTTTCGCTTCTGTTTTATGTGGGTCACAGTGATACTGTTATTTGAAAATGAGTGAAGTCGGCACAAAATGAGTTTTGGAAAGTCTATTTTTGGCACAAATTGTTAAAACCACATTTTCGTAACATGCTACATAACGGTCATCGAATACATGCATAACTTTAGAAAAAAATATCAACCTGTTCTGTACAAAATATGTTATATACTTAGTAGACGGGTGCAGTTTTATATCGGATTCATGCCCAAAGATTACAATGTTTGATGACAGACTTTGGCGGAACCACTAATATTTTGTGCACTTAAGTAAAAATTTTATTTATGTGAAAATGATGTCATGTCATACCCCAAAATCAATATGTTGTTCATTCTTGGTTGTCTACAGACGGCTGCAATTTTATACATCGGATTCAAAGATTACAATGATTGATGAGAGAATTAAGCGGAACCACTAATCTTTTGTGTACTTAAGTAAAAATTTAACTTGTATATGAAAATTATGTCGTAAAATACCCCAAAATCAATATTTTGTTCATTTTTGTCGTCTACGTTGAAAGTTCCTTATGCTTTGTTAATTAATTGATAACGCAGACGTAAAAAACGCGTTTATTATTATAAACTGAAAATTCGTCGAAGTAACCTACAATGTGAGATTGCTAAGTGCAGGTGTACCAATGAAACAGAACAATGACAAATTATTTGATATCGATCATGCTGAATCTCATGCTTCGAAGTATTTGAAGGGCGTTCCAACTGTTTGATGTCATGGCAACGATAAGCATGCGGACAGTGCGCTTAGAAGGTAAAGCCATATACTGTGTATATAATTATTTCCCAGATATTGAATAATTTTTTGAAATAAAA
>JAOXYB010068645.1:0-10049 GCA_028565635.1 Phoronis ovalis
CATTTTCTTCGCGCAATGTTTGGGAAATTTTTGTAATGATTTAAATTACATGAATTTACTATAGAAGTGGATGGGAAGATCAATTGTGTCCTTATACCAAACGCGTAACGCGCGTTAACGTGATTTGTTCTTAAAACCATCCTTACGCGTTTTTATTCACACACACGCGTACCAATTCAATCATTGATTTGAGTTGGACCTCCGAGACTTGTAGGACATCGTGAGTCTTGTAGTGTATAATAAAATCCTTACATTGTTTTAAAAATATGTAGATATGAGATATAGAACAGATACACTGATTGATTGTACTTACAGTATTACGCATCCATTAATAAAAGCAATTATTTTACAAGTCTTATAAATGTTCTACTTGAATTGATTTGCAATTAAAGTTACATCACAGATACAAAACGTCCCTGAAACTGAAGACATTGATTGCAGAATGAACACGTTTTAGAAATTAAAACATACTTTTCTCTAAAAAATCTTTTGAATGTCAGAAAGATCTTAATATTTGTAAGCATATTGTGAGTGTTAATGCGGTGGATTTACCATCAGGCACGGAAAACGCGCATTTCCCTTCCCAAAAAAAGAATTATAAAATTATTTTGAATATTGATTTTAGAAATACAAACATTACCGGTAGAGGTAAATTAACTGCGATATCAAGAACCATATACCTGGGTACTGTCATGTTTAATTTAAAGCTGTTTATATTTTTTGTTACAACGTGGCTGCCTTTCCAATAAATTGATCTGAGTCTTTTGTATTGTCAAATGTTTTGTTCTGTCTCTGAGAGACAAATTAAAGGATATTCAATAGAGACAGGTCCCTAATTATAAACTTATTGCTCATAAAATAAACATTTTTGGAAAATAGCTATGTTTAAATTATGCCCAAAAAATGTCAGAGGGCAGCAAAACACATTTAAAAATCCAAAATCTTTCGAGGCCCCTCGGACCTCCTGTCAGAAGGAACGATTTTGCTAGCATCCTCATGTTACACCAAGAAAACAGGCTGCTTGCAAAGCTATCCCACTCCTCTCTCAACCAACGGAAAATCTCTCCTAAAAATATTGTTGGTTGGTATCTTTGTAAAGGTATGTTTTACACTATAACGCTTGTAATTTTGCATCTTTTACGAATGAATTTGAAAGATTAGTCACACCTTTTGTCAGAAGGTGTTGGCCCCTAATTCATTCATCCTTCTCAAGTCCCATAGTATAACACCTGAGAGGTGCGCAGAAGTAATTGTTCACGAGATTAAAGCCCCATATGTTTAATTAAAAATTTAATTAGCACAATATATTTTTTATTTACCTTGTGGAACATTTACTTCGTCTGCAGGTAAGTCTGTGTTATTTGACTTTGGCAAACCTGCAATAATAGTATATAACAGTCAATACAGACTTGGACAATGTTTTATACTGTAAATCATACATGTATAACTTGCAAATGTTTCGTGAAGTTCCTGAATCATTAGATTTTGAAGAAGTGCAGATTTTAGATATACGCAGATTAGAATTTACACATGAATGACTTACAACATGTGGATTTAATGAAATATGATAATTAATGTTCATGATATAGGCTTCTGAATATATATAACTGTTAATTAAAAAATATGCTATCACATTGTCCCAGAATTACGTTGAAATTGCAGAAAATACGTTTTTCAGATTGGTTTTGTTATTACATACTTGTTTGGGTTCCATGGGTATCACCATCACCTTGGAGACTGGGGCTATCATGTTTTGCAGTTGCAGCAGGTGTTTCTTTGAAAAAAATTGTATCATAAATGCCGCAATCATAGTAGAATGGAGAACATTTCTTCTTACCACTTGCAAAATTACGGCTACATTGATTCAATATTCACTTATATATTAACGCAAGTTTCTTTATTCCAGGCAAACATTTCCAACCTGATACTTACTACTATGGCACCCTTTGTAACCTTGGTTCCTTGAAGTTCTGCAAATTTACGTAAACGTAAAAACGGAGAACCGTTATTTGACATTAGTTTATTTGATAGATGCTGTACACTTGATAAATTTATTTTCATGTAAATTTAATAGAAAATATCTACCTTTTGTTTCTTCAACATCCTGGTACTTCTTCAAAAAATCATCAATTTTTTCCATTTGTTGATCTGATGCTAAAAATACAAGTACTTTTGTACAAACAACATTTTAAGTATTTGACACTCCTGGCACTGGACAGTTTTAAAGATGTTGAATATTTGTATACATTCTGCTGGATTACTTTACCAATTACGTATTGTGTCGTAAATGTAGCCATTTTTTGAGAAATAATGAATACTAATAGTACATACTTATATTTTTTGTTATATCTGTTGAAGTGAATAGACTACCGGTATCACTAACATTTTTCCGACTTCTCTATATAATCCAACAAAGAATTTATGATTTGTGATTTACAGGAAACATGCGTTTTAATAAGCTGCGTGTAATATATAATAAAACGCCGAAAACGGTAAATGCAACATGCAACTTCGCAAAAGCTGCCATCAAACTTGAAATAATTAGTATAAAATGACTGCACTAGACTTAAAGGGGTGTTATAGTTTACCTTCATTGCACATCATAACAAGACAGGCTGGTATCTCAACTGAATCGTCATGTGGGCATCTTTTTTTAAGTTTAGGTCCGCAAAGGCTGGCAAAATTTTCAAACCCAGCTGGCTCCTTCGAACCACAAAGAACACAGTGTGGACACAAACAGCATGAGTCAAATATAAGTCCAGGCCATTCCATTTCAAATGTTTGAGATAGGATTTTGTGTAACTCAATAAATACTTGCCAACTATCGGATAAATTCTTTCTGGTAGATGGAGCATTAATGGTTACTTGAAGCCGGTGATTGGGTTGGAGATTTCCAGAAACAGATTTTAAAAGTTCTAACTTAATACGCATATCATCCTGCTTAAACATTGAAGCGTCTTTCCAGTGGGAACACCCATCAGCGTTGTTGAAGCCAACATGATGCTGAACTATAACCAAGACGACATTGAATAAGAATGGTGGAAAATAACCACCAAAATTAAAATCCAGGAGCAGTGAGGAATTACCGCGGATATTAGTCCAATTTTTCAAATGTTTTTCTGTGGTTTCTCTTCGTTTTAGATGCCAAGGAAACAAAAACATCCTTTCTTTATCTCCTGTATTCTTAAGTTCATAACAAAGCTCAAAAAACTCCAGCAGCTCCAGTATCGTATCCAAGTCTGTTTTTAACTCAGAAGGACTTAACAAGCATTTGAGAAGTTTCTCACTAATAATTCCTCTCTCAGTAAAATTTTTAACATCTCTGTTAAACTGTCGCTTTATTGGGAAGCAATCTTCAAATTCAGCATAGGATTCAAAACGTTTTTCTAAATTGTGATCAAAAGCAATTTTCAAAAGCTCAATAAAAGATGTCTTGTTGTGAAAAATTTTGTTGGCCAATTTTGCATTAGAAGGATAATACAAAATTTGTCCAACATCCCTTAAATATTCTAAAATGTCGGTAACATCATTCAGTTCTATATCAAATTCTGTCACAATATTTTGCCGTGGTATGTAAAATGTGTATTTATCTTTGAATTCTTGGCTTATTAATTTATCTATCACTTTGACCCATGCGGATGGCATTGTGATTTTGTTATCATTTGCAAAACTGGTAGTCACTTCCTTAAGTTTATCAAATCCTTGACAATCTGAGCAGCTTACAAAAGTAATGTCTGTGTTAACATTTTGAATTCCTTTAATCATCTTGTCAATGCGCTTACGTGTGGAGTCTTTCCGTCCTATTTTTATTTTTTCATTTTCTAAATACGTGCCCCTGTCATGTAAAAGCTTTTTCACTTTTGTTTCAATTTCGTCACGAAGGCTGACTTGCTCGCTTTCGTTTATTTCGTCACTATGAGTAGCCACTAGATGAAATTTGCCTTCTAGTAGCCACAGCTGCATGTTACTGATCCAGTCGCCAATGCACAGATCAAACTTGTCAGGTGTACAAGCAAGAGGATTAAACACCAATAAAATGAGTGCATTTTGGGACAAAAAGAATCTATGTATCGCCTTGTATGAATCGTGACCTCCAAAATCAATTATATGAATAAGGAGGTTATGTTTTTTTTGCAGATTCCAAGTAGCGGTGTCAAGAACTTTTGTTCGATCATCGATACCGCGAGTAAATGGTGTATCAGATACAAGTACATTAGTCACGCAGGTTTTACCTGCCTTAACTTCACCTAGAACAAGAAATGTCATCCTATCAACGTCTATCCCAGGGTTATAATGTAATTGGTGTAGATACTTTATTATCCATTTTGTGTCTCGGCTTTCGCACAGTTTCTGAGGCGGTTGAATTAACTTGTTTTTCTCAATGCGTAATTTTGTTAACTTTTGTGATTTGACTAGTGCTGTCGGTAAACGGACGATTTCATTGTTTTCTAATCCCAATTCGATTAAATTTGGTAATCCTTCTGATATTTCCGGGAATACCTTTAGTCTATTGTGATCACATCTTAGAATTTGAAGGTTTTTCATATGATCAATATTGCTTGGCAGATGTTCTAATAGATTTTTTCTTACATCAAGTTCTCGCAGCTTTACCAGGTTAGTCACAGATGCATGTAATTTTCTGATTTCATTTCCGCAAAGTAATAATTGGCGTAATTTGTTTAGCTCACCAATTGTATGTGGCACTTGTTTTATCTTATTAAAGTGTGCCCCAAGAATATTGAGGTTTTTGAGCTTGCCAATATCTTCTGGTAATTCTGTGATTAAATTGTCGGTGATGTCTAGCTCTGTTAGCTCTTCCAGTTCAGTCACTGAAGCTGGCAAAGACTTAATATTGTTTTGACGCAATTTTAAAATCTTTAATTTCGTTAGTTTCCCTATTTCCTTCGGAATGTCTTTTATTGCATTGCCTCCTGCATTCAATATGGTGAGCGATTTGAGTTTACCAATTGTATTTGGAAGATTAATGATTTCATTTGCTCTAATATCTAGTTTCTTCAGCTTTAAGTTGGTTATAGACTCCGGGAGAAGGTTTATTTTATTCCATTGTACATCAACAGTTTCCAATTCCTGCATTTCACTGATATCTTCTGGCAGTTTGCTAATCTCATTACGTCCAATATCGAGATTTTTGAGATTAGTTAGTTGAGAGATACTTTCTGGAAAGGTTTTCATCTCATTGTTTGAAAGGCAGCAAACTTTAAGATTTGTTAACATTTGAATGTCTTTAAGTTCTATCTTAGCATTGCCGTAGGCATACAATTCTTCCAAATGCTTCATCTTTGTAACTTCAACTGGTAATTTTTTGTACCCAAGTCCTCCAATGTCCAGTATGATCATACAGGGCCAGAGTGCATTAGGATTTTCTGTACTTGCCGTTTTCACAAGGTAGTCGTCGGATGTATCAAAGGGATTATTACCTAGGCATAGTATTTCAAGATGTTTTAATCTATGAAGTGCTTTAGGCAAAGAACGCAACTTATTATGGCTGAGAATTAAACATTTTAATTTTGTTAACCTATTAATACTATCTGGTATCTCAGTAAGATTATTTCTGGAAAGATCCAATGCTTCCGTACTTGGCGGAATCTTATCTAACTTATCTGCCGAAATTTCATCTAATGACTTATTCGATAAATCATACATTTTATAAGGAATTGGTATTTCGGCAACAGTCATTTCACAACGATTGTGATGACTATAACACAAAGTTATCTTCGGCAGCATACTAGTAATCACTTCTTCATTTCCACATTCCCTCCAAACCTTCCGCAAAATCTTAATTCCCTCCGTTTTGTCCTTAACCCTAGCTAACCATTTACACAACATAGTGAAGTTTCTGTGTTTACATGGTTGCCGTTGCTTTCCACGTAAATTTCGCATGTCCTTATTTTCAAGCCCAAGTAGTTCTCCAACTTTGTACCACTCGCTGTGTTGGATGTTTCTAGCAAGATCAGCCATTGTTTTAACAGACAAAACTGAAAATACCAATTAAACTTGTTATTTACTATACACCTTTATATCCTAACAGAGGGGTGGTTTAGGAATCTCTGTTTACGGGATCGGGAAAAAAAATCAAAAACCTACATAGGTATGGTTCATTAACAAGCAATTAACCAAATAAAAAACTTTAAATTTAATCTACATAACCGTCCACGTTTTATTACAATTGTAATAGACAACAGTTGAATACAAACAAAAAAACAAATAGAAGTGCTTTCATTTTCTATTTCCGATAATCTGTACCTTCTGAATGTGGCGTGTGCTGAAGCAGTACGTCCTGTTCAATGTTATCTGTCTGCTGTCTTCCTGTTGCACCATGTTGAACGTTATCTGTCATCTGTTTTATTTCGTCTTCTTTTAATCCACATATCATAGCAAAGATGTCCCGAAGACCCATATTAGCATTCGTAGGAAATTCTATAACGTTTGTATTAAATACTTAAGTTATAATACAATACACTAACAAGTTGAAGAAATGTAAACAAATATATCAAATTAAAGCACATTACTAAAATTCAAAAAGACGAATTTAGATGCAAAAACTAAGTTTAACACCCCTCCCCCATAGATACAAAATTGAAATTTCAACAAAGTTAACTTCCAAAACAGTATTCCAACACCTTTTCTCAGATTTCTTAAAATTTATACCTTATGACTTTTAAATTTCAGCTGCCAAATTGTTTTCATCATTTACGAACTAAGAACAATTTCAAAAATCTGAAAGAGTACTTTATTAGAGTTCCAAGTTATAAGTTAATTTTTAGCCAAATTTAGCGTGGTACGTGCAAGGGTGTGGAACATGTTTTTGAGGTTTACATTTTGAAAAACATGAGTTTTTACCCAAAATTGCCACTTACAAAATATATAATCAGGTTATAGATAATTAAAGTATTTTTTCATGATACCTTTCTAAAAAAGAAAACTTCAGTTAGTTCATTATGCCCCCAACCTCAAATTGGAAGCCATTTAGTGGTTTCATCGATTTTCCAATGCACACACTACTTGGCACGGCTCAGTTTTCACAATATTTTAGGATGGCTCATACAGGACCGAGCAACGGATTGTGTTATATGATCCTTTGTGCCGTTCACTGCCAACAAACACTGTTTTTTGGATAGTTGATACCGCACCGCGCAAGGCATTTTTAGTAATGACCATTTCCTGGTTCAATCATCAGCTATAAACCATTACATGGATATACGCATCACATCAGCTAACATTGCCAGATGGTGGCGGCACCGAAATCTGAGTAGTAACTGCGCTAGTGACTACGGAAAGCAACCAATTGCGTGCTGCCGGGTGACAACCGAAACAGGGAATCAAAGTAATTTGCAATGTGTAAATATGGCTTCAGTACTGTCGTGTTCTTTATATCTACTTATATCTGCTCCTACTTCGAGCATGTTTTAATAATATACTGCTGTCATGGAGAGCATAATTTAGGACCCAGTATGAAAGGATAAGACACCTAACGAAACTCCTTGGGCTGAAGACCTAAAGGTCCGAGGTTCCATTACAACAAACTAACTTGTATAGAAGGACTTTCTTGTTAGCCGGTAGCCGTGGTGATAATATCAGAATGTAGTCTCCAGTACAAGTTAATTCACATTATTAAACTGGAAACTTATAACCTAAGCAATACAGAATACTCTTTAACACAATAACTATAAATATTAACAATGTTGCGTAAATAGAATTAAGTATCAACAGGTTACAGGGACAAATTTCTATAATCCAAGGATTGGAATTAATTCAATCACTACTTGTAGATTAATTGAATATGCAGGAAACATTTGAGTCTTGAGATAATTAGTGTTTTCCTCGAACATTGTTTTCTTTAATACTTTAGAACCAGCACAATTTATCTTTTGAAGTTTTGTAAATGGTGCAATATTTAACTATGACAAAAGTGTAAAATGCGAATAAATTGCCGGGTTACAATCCATGCGCGTCTCGTCTAGGACATTAGTTCGTGGAAAGAATCTAGAACGTGAGTGGTTATTATCCAAATATTCGACAGACTTGAAGGAAATAAATTTGAAATTTCTCCACAAACTGTATTGACTTAATAATAAAACACTTTTGCTTACGGGGTTTCACAGGTTTAGTTTTTTTTTTGTAAACATATATTATATAATGCCATGCTAACTGTATAAATATAAATTATTTAAATTATTTAAAACTCAGTTTTAATTTTGGACAGATGCATAATATTATATTATATCATACCAACTGTTCAGTTGCACAGGTTTAGACAGGTCACGATGAAATGGGCTTCTATAGTTTTTATAAATATTTTCTAATTTGCTAAAATAAAATTAGTCTTACGCCGATCAACTAGTTTAGCAACATGAAAAGTTGCTTGTATGTATCCATAAAAAATGTCATAGTCAAACTTCAAATTTGAAGTTTCATTCCTAGCCAAGAAAAACATTGAAAATGTATCATTGAGCATGGGAAGTTAAGGTAAAATATTTGATAACTGCTAACTCAAAGTACATACAGCAACCCAAACAGTCGGTGCAACTAATGAAATCAATGGTCGGCCGCTTCGGGTAGTTCCTGTAGTCTTGGTCATGCTTAAAGGCCACCGGAATTCAGATTGGGCTGGTTCGTAGAAGCCGTAAGGTGACACTTGTGTTTGTAAAGTATCAAATCCGACTAAACGTTCCACTGCATTCAATACCCAACTGAAACACCGCATTTTCAAAGAGTTGGCTTTGTTTAAATTCCTTAATTTCTTGAAAATTTATTTTTTTAAAATAATTTACGGACGCTTACCTTGCGATAATGTTGCTAACTCTTCCACTAAATGGTCTCTCTCGCATCTTTGAAGTGCTTCACTGAGAAGTTTCCAAACATCTTTCTCATTGCCACAGTTTATTAGCCATTTAAACAACATTGTACAATTTCTTTTCTGACTGATCTGATCTGGGTACTTATTATATAGTTCATCTAGGTAGGACTTCTCAAGATCAAGATATATTCCAATAAACATCCAATCCTCTCCAAGATGATCAAGAAAATCCATTAGTACTTCAATTTGCTTGTCTAAGTTAAACAAAATAGTTATTACTGTATTATGATTTTCAAAATAATTAAAACAGACACTTTTTTGTTAAAAATTGATTCTGTATTTAAACAAATACTGCGTTTAAAGATGAAAACACACATATATTCTTAAAGAAAAATATCTCACCTTTTCGCTGCTGTTCAGGAGTCTTTTTTCTTTCATCTTCCTTCGACTCTGTGTTCTTTTCATCATATTCGCCTTGGGGTTTATTCATGACAAATGGAATGTCAGCGTTGTACCTAGCCCTCTTTGCTTTAGGTTCCGCTACAAAATTATGAACAGGTGTATGTTATTTATAATAGCTAGCTAGTTGTAGGTAGTTTTTATTGTTGAGATTTGAATCTAGAATCCCAGGTACGGAATCCTATTAATGCCATTGTTTTGTATATTAATATAAATAATAATATACAATCTGGTTTTCTGAAATATTAACATTTGAACATTAAATACTTATTTTCTTAAGAAATTTTAACAGAGGTATAATATTATTTCTTGTAGATTAATGGTGTAAGGAGAGTATTACTTCCGGCAAACCATAACTCAAACTCTACAGACCACTTTTCAACTCTTTTCATAGTTCCGATCATGCGAAGATGGGTTAATAATAGTAAATTCTATATATAAATTATGCATTCATTAAATGTAATTTTAAAAACTTGGTAGCATGCCCGTCAGTGTTTCAAAATATAGTTGGTTACGACTGAACCTACATCTTTGATGTAAAAGTAGGTACCATAAGGTGGACCCGGATTTGCGTCCTTTGCGGCATTTCTTTGATATTGGAACCAAAATATATTTTACCTCTCTAACAGTTAAACGTCTGTCGCAGCTATTGCTAGCACAGATATTCATTGGTAAATGATTGAACAAGTGAATGGTAAAACGATGATTTTGTCGCATCCGGAGAATATAGATCGCTTTACTGAGATCAGGCAGATTAAGCAGTTACTGTTGC
>JAOXYB010068656.1:0-10048 GCA_028565635.1 Phoronis ovalis
CCATCAGCCATACTTATTGAAGATTTAGTAGAAACCATCATCCTTATTTATCGAGTGATGGGATTCGCATCGGGTGCGGGTTCATACTTGAGGGCTATAAGGGGGTTTTCGCGAGCAGCGAGCATTGTGGTCTATCCATTGACTCTTAAATGCGAGCAGCGGGCTTTCTTTTTTTTTACTTGCCGCGAGCATTTGCAATTTTTAAGTGCAAGCATTGCGCCCTGGGGCGACCCCCTACCCTCCCTCCTACTTCATTCTTTTACACATATGGTAAACAAGAATAACACATCTTACAACTAAAAGTGGCCAATTTCAAGAGAATTATGTGAAAAAATGTGTAATTTAAAATGATCAAAAGGTCAAAGTGTGCCATAGTTATATTCTTTAATGAACAGATAAATTAGTTTCACCGAGAAATTCTATGATTTCTATCGTTGAAATATGCGGAATTTTAATTGAAGTGGATGCAAGTTTAGCACAGGTAAGTGCTTACCTATAAGTCACATTATCTGTTATCCAAAAACAGTGCCTGTCATTTTAAAGGTCACAGGGTTTTTAACAACATATATTAAAATCAAATATATCCAGCTTGTACTTTTTCCAAAAAGACAACTAAACCGATTTCGCAGTGACACTCATAGCGCAATACGGTAAACACTTACCGATATGTAAAGGATCAACAAATAATCTATAAAGAACTAATTAGCTGTCGACCTGGCGCTTTTTTGGAGTGTACGTTTAATTAATGTTTCAGCTTCCACAATGGCGTGCTAATAAAACGTGGGCACTTGATAGGAGGATGGCGGTCTATTTCGAAAAAATACACATACATGTTCTGTGATGTTATATTTCAGGTATGGATGGACGCGGCTACTCAGATATTTTTTTCGTACGGTCTTGGTTTGGGGGCGGTCATTGCACTTGGCAGCTATAATCGCTATAATAATAACATATACAGGTATGAGATAAAAACCAGTGACGGCTATTTATATGCATCCCATAGTTTTCTGAACCAGGTATCTGATACGATACTGGCGATTGTTCAAAATGTCTAGCTTTTAAAAGGTATTATTTTTAAATCCCTATCAATGATTGAATGACATCCAGATATTGTGGTTTCCTTTTTATAAATATTCAATG
Source organism: Phoronis ovalis (assembly GCA_028565635.1). Classification (NCBI taxonomy): domain Eukaryota; kingdom Metazoa; phylum Phoronida; family Phoronidae; genus Phoronis; species Phoronis ovalis. The sequence goes on from JAOXYB010068656.1 coordinate 1,141, forward strand.
GTAAACATGAATTTCGATTTCTTTTTGGAAGTGACTTTCTTTTTATTCTAGTTTTTATTAAAATGTTCTTAAAACACTTAGGTGTTTTTATAAGAATAATTGTTTAACAATTTTAAAATTAGATTATTTGTTGTTCAATTCAACAGGCACATGCTCAAATGGAGCCCCAACTCTATGTTGGTGTTCCATCATAGTTTCGAGGGTTTTTTAAACTACATTTGCGCTGTTCATACTGAACTTGATCTCAATATTTCATTATTTCTCAAGGTTAATTGAAACAATAAATAAGTTAATCTAAATTTAGAAAAGGATGAAGAAACCGTTTGTAATAAGAAAACGTCTCGACCTAATTTTATGCAAGGTTTGTACAGATTTTTTTCTCCTGTGACCGTTTTCTGGAAATCATTGAAAAATCACTTTCTGACTCGATTAACTTTGGGGGTACCCTTTAGTGTTAATTGTGAAAAAAATGCTTCCAGTTATTTGTCGCAAATCTTCCAATCTTTGCCTTGTACCCATGGTTCACCTTTGAGCGTTATGAAAATATATATCATCAATAAATATAGAATAACATTTCTACTTGTCTTTTTAGCAATTGCATTTTTGGTGGTGTAGTTTGCGACCATTTTCAAGTGTTTACCTCTGTTTCAGGGACTCCCTCATTGTATCTTGTGTAAACTCCGGAACAAGTTTTTTCGCCGGTTTCGTAATTTTCTCAGTGATAGGTTTCATGGCGCACGAGCAGGGAAAAGATGTCAGCGAAGTGGCAGCGTCTGGTACGTTGCATGCGCTTTATTTTAGACACGGATATATCTTGCTGTTTCCATAGTTAGAGAAAAAGGCATCTTACTAAAAAAATGTAGCACATTTTAGTATAAAGGCGTATGTCTTCCCAGCCGTATATGCTCTGATATACGTAGCTGTTCGCAAATGCCAAAACATGCTCCACACTGCAGCTCTGTATGTAGCATTTAGTTACTACAGTAACCGTTTATACGACATTGTGGTAGTGTATTTCGTTTGTGGCATCACATACAAAACTTTATTGTTGGAAAAGTATACACACAGCAAACGTTTTATCGCACTTTTTAAGGCGGCAATCTTTATATGTTGCGTCACATGCACCTAAATTAATGTTGTCAATAATTATGCTCAGTCAGGGGCACAATACAAGAAGTGCCTGGATGTTATGGGTCGATTTTGTTTCAAACTGTAGTATAAAGATTTGCCCGCGATTTGCGATCAAATTAACCCCGGGGATTAATAAGCTAAGGTAGTGAGAACATGTCATATTGAGTTCTCGTAAAAAGAAATGTGGAACTGACGGTTTTGCTGAATTGTTTTACAGGTCCAGGGTTAGCATTCCTGGCTTACCCATCCGCTGTTGTCAACCTTCCTATTTCACCATTATGGAGCTGTTTGTTTTTTCTCATGCTCGTAGTGCTAGGTTTAGATAGCCAGGTGAGTTGCAATACCCGAAGAGTAGTTGGTCTTGATTTGGCTAGAGACGTGCCACTGAACCTCAAAAATCCTGACACGTCCATGTTTACAACTAGCCGGGATAGCTAGAAAATACTACAAAAATAACCTATATTTATATCCATTTTTATACCCTAGATTTGATGTGTCTTGATGGTCGATCGCAGAAACTGATATTAAAATTTTGAACTGGGATTAAAATAAAACAGTCAAATAAAACCTAAATTTATACAAAAATGTAGACTATCATTATTTTTTTATACTTAAGTTTTGTACCATGGAAGGATTCATCACAGCATGTGTAGACGAATGGCCTCATTTGCTACGTAAAAGGAAAGAGGTCTTCATTGCCGTGATATGTGCGTGTTCGTACCTTGTGGGACTTTCGATGATTACTCAGGTACATACTGCACGCAAATATCTCGGGATAAATATTCCGTGCAATTGACGAATTGAGACTCGGCGGTTATTGCATACGCTGCAATTGGAGGATACATATAATATAGATAAGTCTGATAAGAGTCAAAAGTTGTTTAGCCAATTCATGAAAACAGCACATATGTCGGTTTCTGTATGATATGCGCATACAATTTCCCCAAAATGCCTTTTTCATTGATATAGAAAATATCTGTTCATGTTCATCTTATTTACAGTCTTCTCCCATTCTTCTAAGGAAACCAGAAATTTGTAAAATAAAGCATTTAATGTAAATTTATTATCAGCGTATATCATTCTACTTTTAGGGTGGCGTGTATGTGTTCCAGATATTTGATTATTATTCTGCCAGCGGAATGTGTCTCTTATTTCTGATTTTCTTCGAGTGTGTAGCATTTTCTTGGTCGTACGGTAAGAATTAGAATGTCTATTATATTTGATTATTATTCTGCCAGCGGAATTTGTTACAGTCTGCTATTTCTTTTTCTTCGTCCTACGGTTAGAATTAGGATGTCTAGTATGTTTCCGGCTTTTGTTCTAGCAATGTTTGTCATATGCTCCGGGGTCAGTCATGCCGTTACACCAGTACCTACTATTGATCTCATAATGTATAAATAATCGAAATTCCGCAAGATAACTTTGGGAAAAACATAATGTCCTTCAAGGCACCTGAATAAAAGTGAAAACGGCGACATCTAGTGAGAATGTTTGTTTTCTATGCTAGATATCCGTCCAAAATTTGTAAACATTTTTCATAAAAAAGTGAGTATTTCAAAAATTCCAAATACTACATTCTACATTAGGTGATGTCGCCGTTTTCACTTATATTCAGGTGCCTTGAAGGACATTATGTTTTTCCCAAAGTTATCTTGCGGAATTTCGATTATTTATACATTTCATAAGGAGGGTAGTTAGAAGAGCTTTATGCACAAGGGACAATGCCAAAACATATGAAATATGCAGAATCACTGTGTGTGATATGTAAAACAAAGCAAAACATGGGATTTCTTTTCCACGAAGCGTAAATATGTTTGTGACTATTTTTTTCCTCCTCATGAAGTTTCAAAATATTATTTATAACTTGTTTGATATAATCGGATAGTTTAGTTTTAAACGGCATGCTTCTCACTATTTTTTAGGAGTGTCCCTTAGTAAAGTTTATGTTACGCAAGTGCTAGACAAAACATTATTTACACGGATGGCGTACTTCTCAGTTGATATGCAAATTACCACCGTTTTCCTCGAGTGTTGATTTCCCATGTAAAGCGAGTGAGGCGACATCTAGCGAAATACTTGTTTTCTAGGTTGATTTTAGGTCCAAGTTTTTAAAACATTTTTCATAAAAAAATGAGCATTTGAAAAATTCAAAATACCACGTTCTATATTAGGTGGTGTCGCCGATTTCACTTTTATTCAGGTGCCTTGAAGGAAATTATGTTATTGCGGAATTTCGATTATTTATACATTATGAGATCAACAAATAGTTAACACAAAATATCATAACCGACTAGAAATTTGGAAAGTTGGTTTGATTCAATTTAATTTCATGTTTGGATGATAAACGTACCGTATACTACTATTGTATATTAATTTTGTACGTATGTGTTCTTTATTGGTTTGCAGGTGTAAATCGCTTTTACGATAACCTGCGCGATATGATAGGATACTATCCTTTTATATGGTGGAAACTGTGCTGGACAATCTTCACTCCTGTTATTTGTATTGTAAGTTGATTTTCGACAAGTTTTAATTCATGCATCTACGTACGTTTCCGTCAGTTTGAACATAATTAATGCGGTATTTATTTCGTTTGTCCTTGGGGACTTTAAGCCATGATGACAATTTGTGCACTTTAATTACGTCTGCACCAAACACAAACGGTAACGGTAGTACCTGATATTCCTGGCCACTGTTTTTGTATTGAGTCTGATAAAGGTACTTCAATTCCGGGTCTGCTACAATTTGTCTTTCCTTGAATAGTGTCCATCGTGCAAGCAAACTCGTACACTAAGTTCAATGACTTTTATTGTACTCATTGTGCTTTTTCTAGGGTGTATTATTATTCAGCTATATCCAACACAAACCAGTGAAGTATCTGGATTACGTTTATCCTCAATGGTCTATAGGTATAGGGTGGCTCATGGCCCTGTCATCGATATTGGTAGTACCTGGGTATGCCATATTCAAATTCATTGTAACACCAGGAGACATCAGGCAGGTAAGCTGACGTAGTTTCTTGTAATTTGCTAGTGTCACAAAAAATATTATAAGATGAAGCATGGTTGTCGTCATTAATTTCGTGCAAGTGCGCATAGATAGGTAAAAGAAAAAGGTTGAAATTTGTGCCCGGGAGTTTATGAAACTCATGAGTGAAACCGAACCTTGGTGGCAAAAATATAATTATCGAAACATCACGAGCCAAAGTTTACTGTTTAGTTCGGCTATGGTATTATACGAAGGACTTCGTCTTTAGTTATTGAATGTAAGAAACCCATCGTGCACTGCTTTGTATTACAGAGAATCAAATTGCTGTTTAGACCTGACGTGGATGAGCCGATAAAGCACAGCACTCCACCGACATATGCCGAGATATCCAACGCTACCACATCTGTGTAATGTTATAGCCTGTACGTCTTTACTGTTGTATAGCATCACATACACACTATAAAAGCATAGAGATCAAAACATGTATTTCAGCTATAAAGTTTTGCATCCTTATCTGTTCCTTGTTCTTGACCACTGACAAACAAAAAATGTTTAGCACGATTACCCGGATGCGTCTTATTGAGAACACCAAAAGTGGAGTCGTGCTACACAACATGTTATAGCATAGTAACAGAATAAATACATGTTTTTATTAATTCAACAATGTATAAATGAATCCCCTACATTATAATCTGTTGTATTAGACATTCGAGGAAGTTCCCGTAGTTTCATATTACACAGCTTCTTTTGGAAAATAAGAAGGTTAGTAGATAAAATTAGCTTAGTATACTTATTATGTTTTGTAAATTTCATGTCAAGTATATAAGACACTAGGATGTACTATGTATGAGTCATGTATCTGCATTATTGTAATTAAACAAATGTAATTAGTGTGAACATTTGCAGCACCGTTTTGTCTTTGTTCAATATTATCAGCATACATTTACAACAATTTCCGGATGTTGTCCAGTCAGATATAGCTTCCAAAAATAATAACAATGCTCTGATAGCTAAAAATAATTTATTGATAATCAAAGCATGTCAATTTTGTAGATTAAATTGATGCCATGATGGGTATCATGATTACAAAAATTGTGTAAAACAATGAGAATCAAACACACTCTATAAACTACAGACTGATAGTTGTATAAATCACAGGAATAAAACAAAATGTGAAAATGTTCCACATGCGATTCATTGAACAGTCAGACAGTGTTTTTATTTCAATATTTGCAATGAAACTCAACCGGGATCTCCAACCAAGTTAACCTGCAACGGACAATTGTACCAGTAACTTCCTAAGCAAAATCTCTTAAAAAATGGCACACTGAAAAATTCTAAAATTTGGAATCCTGTTTGGTGTTATATTACTGGGCCTAATAAAAAAATAAATCAATATTTTTTACACTAAAACGTTTTAATTTTTGGAGGTCATGGGAGAGTTGAATAAACTATATGCATATTAATGCATTAAAATCAATGTGTTATAATTTAACTGATATGTAACTAATATTCTAGCAACTACACCGACTTTCCTGAGTATCTGATAATGAAGTTTGTCCTCCAAGTTTTACGCTGCCTGGTGGCTGAATGAACTCTGAACTCTGATCAAAGGCTTTATGTCGTGTAACAGTCTCCTCCAAAAGAAATCTACAAAGTAAATAGATAAAACGGTTTAACTTCTGGTAGTAAGATATAGACCCAAGGTTTAAGATATATTTATCAGTAGCAAACAATTCATCTAGTAATCTGGATGACTTCATTTCTGAGTAGAAATTAAGAAACTAAGTGTTATACAACCCTGGTATACAACAAAATTATTATTATAGTATATGGCAGGGTCCACTAAAACAATTTCAATGCATAGTTTGTAAAAGTAAAAAAAAACTTAATGCCAGCCACATGCAGTACCTCATACTTTCATGCACCATTAGTCCTTCTTTCACAGACGTTTCAGTCCACCCAATGAAGTCATTTTCTTTGCACAAGTTCTCAATGTCGGTTTGTTCTACTTCCTTATGGGATATATCACACTGCAAAGAAAAACTTTTTCAAATCCCGAAAACATACGTCCGGAGTAATGTAGTAAAAGGCGCATCCCTTAAACAAACTCTGGCCACTTTTCGGAAAATGACCTGGGAAACTGATATAACTGTTATAAATGCAGAATCGGTGTTATCCTGTTGAGAAGCAACAGGGCACAATACACGCCGAATCAAATTAAAAAATACAGTCGAAGCATAATAGTCCTCATGCCTATTTTATTAACGAAATATTCAATTCAAGGGTACTCCCGTTAAAATATAACATCACTGCAGCCTGTAATGAAAACATGTGGATAATTAACCTAATGAACCCAGCATCTCTTTTAGGGTCACAAGTTTTTCCAAAGTCATTCATTCTTGACAAAAGAATTCCAGCACAGTTCTGTCAAAATGTTTTCCTTTCAGGGGGAGGGTTAATTTATGGAAAACCCCAGAACATGGATAGGTGAAATTCCAACAGGTACCTTGTTAGCCAAAAGGATGCATGGCACTAGACTACCATCAGGTAGAGTACATTTTGAATCAAGATCTTTTTTCCATTTTATAACATTATTGAATGTGTTTCTCTGTGTTAAATCAAACATGATAATGCAGGCATGTGCATCCTTGTAGTATACTCGTGTCATTGAAGTAAATCGCTCCTGACCTAAAAAATATTAAATAGAAATACTCAAATTTAGAATAATATATCCAGGAAGGATTATTTCTTTGTTATTTTAATCAAGAAATTACACAATAGTTTGCACACAATCAATCCAGCACAATACAAACCAGTCTGAATATTAAATGAATCCGCTAGTGTTCCATGCATACCTTCTTGTACCTTCTCAACTATGAATGGCGCTTGCATATATTATGAATAGGGAGTTCTGCTCCAAATGTATCACTTGTTCACTTGTCTACTAAATCCTTAAAAATGGGTCCACTTTTCACAGAAATGTCCCTAACAATTAATGCTTCCACTTTTTGGCAAAATCCCTAAGAGTGGGTAGTTTTTTCACAGGTGTGACTAAAGGTAGTGTTTCTGGGAGACTTTAAGAGAAAACCTTAAAAATGGGTCAATTTTTTGAGACCAAAATCCCTAAAATGGATGGATATTTTGATTGTTCTTGATAAGCTGCACATCCTCGTCTACAAATATGGTTAGTAACCCCAGGATACGGAACACTAACGGTTGGATGGATTTATTGAGATTGAATACAAACATATATGCTCAAACTTTTTTACAATAAGCCCCCTAGCATTAAACTAGACTCCTGGATTGGGAATCCTCCAAGGCAGTGACATGTGTTTTATAACTTTTCATGTAATAATTAACTGAATACAATTATACCTGCAATATCCCACAGCTGAAGCTTGATTGTCATATTATCGGACCATTTTTCAACTTTCAATGCAAAATCAACTGGAACAAATACAACAAATTAACCTGTTGCTACAATATGCAAATGCATTGTGATCAGTAATTAAACATCGTAATTACGGAAAATTCTGTTAATTTACGGGTCATGATGGTCATGATGCTGATTTTTGTACTTCTTGATTTCATATATCAGTAGCATATCAATCAACAGATAGCTATTATTACGGTGTACTAGTAGCTACCAAAGTGGCTATATAATCATTATATCTCAGTTCAATACGGATGTTCTTTGTCCTCTGTTCATTTTGTGGTATAACTTCAGGTAGGCCTATACAACAAAATCAACAATTACGTTATTTAGTAATTTAAATGCATCCGATAGTTTCGGATATTTTACCTCCTATAGTCCCTTTGTAGTCTCTCCTGAACGTATCGTTAACGTATCTCTGTACAAACGATGTTTTCCCTACAGTAGGGTCACCGATGATAATTATCTTAAACAATTTCTCCGTCATGACTAGAGACACCGGCGAAATAATTCAAGTACGAACAAATCCGTCAGGTGATTTCTGCCCTTTATACATTATCCATTTACATAAACTTTCCAAAAACTATTATCATTTCCAAATTATCAGTCCTTCCAACCGGTTCCAACAAGAGTGATTTCGGCTGCTCACAGGGTTTATCCTGTGTAAAAACTGTCTCAATTGCTATCACGCAGTGGGTGACTAGTTTAGTAGCTCAATCTGGTCACTGTTTCCCAATTTGTTCATCACATGAGCGTAATCACATGATATGCATTTTCTCGAAAGGTGGCGCTGCGAAAAAATATGTTTTACATCTAGTATACCCCTAGCTAAAAAACTTAAACAACCAGAAAACACATAATTATATCAACTTGCAATTGTGGCATCTACAAAAACTCGTATTGGGCGTTAATAGAAAAGCTATTAATTCGCAATACTCCGGTAACAAGAGCTCTGTAATTAATTGTTCAAAAACAATTGAGAGATCGCTATATCGCGGGCACTATATATCCTAGATTGAATTTATTCAACATGTTTCAAGTTACAATTAAAACTGTATTGAGTTGCAACCACGGAATAAGAAAAATGATAAGCGACATCAATGGCTATAAAACCTGGCATAAAACTGAAAAATTAAAAAAAATACCCGGGCGTGCTAAAACATGGCAGGCAGCACAATGAGATTTTGCCTATAAATGGTACCTTTGAAATTTTACATGTTTCTGACAGGGTTTCATAGCATATATATATATTGGGAGGCACATGTATATAATGATATTTAATGACAGTGCCGCCCGGGGTCTGCAGTATACAGTTACATCCTTTCCGAGAACATTCAAGGATAATTAGGACAG
>JAOXYB010068667.1:0-10048 GCA_028565635.1 Phoronis ovalis
TCACTGGAAGGCTTGCGAACTTTACAAGTCCTTGTGGATGGCAAACACCCAACATATATATGATAGTAAAAAAAAAATAATTTTGCTATTGTTATTAATTAAAAACACTGATGTAAAAGACATAAAAAAGAGAACTAAACATTAAAAATTTTTTTATTTTTTTTTTTAAAGTCCACAAGGACTTGAGCAAGTCTTAGATATTTCCATACATTTCTGGAGAAATAAAAAATATGTGAATTGGGTTGTGTATATCTTCTTACCATTTTATATGCTAGTGTGAGCAAAACAAACTTGTTACTGCTATTTCAACTGAACATAACTTTTGTGATAAAATTCACCTGTTAGGTCTGGCAAATTAACTGTCATACAAACAGTAACCTGTGGGTATAATTCAAGCAAATAATTTGAGGGTACCATTCATATCATACCTATAACAGGTACAGAATTTAGCACACTTAATTGTGCTAAAGATACAAACTTTCTACAAAGCTACATATCAAGTACTTTTTGGGCATAGACTATGTTTGAGTATTTTTGTTTTAGCACAAACTAATGCTTGTAAGGGTAACAATACTAAAATATTTTAGTGTCCAAAATTTTCAAATATGGATGTTTCAGGCCATTTGACCATACCAGACAGGTTTCCAACAGCTTTAATGACTGTTAATGTATATGTTTCATTATTATTATGCTCTTTTTGTGTTTTATCAGCTGTCAGGCAAAATTTCCCAGGCTTAACAAATTATCCCATACATGTTTGAATGTATAATAATAATATACACACTCTAAATTACAGTCCAGGTAAATATATTATCGTTATGCATATTCTGGGGTCTCTTTATAAATGATAATAATAGTAAGTATGAATTAAATTCCTTTTAAAAGTCGAAGATGGTCATTAATAGCCCTAGACTTTTGTTACCCAACATTCAACTGTGGTCCAAGGATAAATAAATGGAAAAAGAAAATTGTTCTAATGGAGTCATTCACACTTGTCTATTTTGTTGTTGCATAAGATACTATTATCCAAAATATATGTTTATCTTTTTACTTGTTTCCCATTTTAAATATACTTATACTAGGGATATTTTAATTTTTTTTTACATTTTTCATTCAAACATTTTTTGTGGTATTCTTTAGCTTCATTCATAATTGAAAGAGAATTACGTAAAGTACCTCAATCATTGTGTAGGCTTAATGCCAAATTAATCTGTTATTTTTAAACGTTTACTTAGTATTATGTTCTTTTTTTAAAAGTAAATCAGCCATCCTAAAAGTCCTTAAGCTATTACACATTCCCTGCCTTTGTAACCAATTTTTTATTTGGCATAAATATTTTGTGATTGTTTTGATAACTTATTCAGAAAGAAGAATCATTCTGTTACTTGTGTGTAGTGATGCGTTAGAAGAGGGTTTAGTTGCATATAAAGAAATCAGGCACAGTTATTTGCCCACAATGCCTGCCATATTATTTCCAGTTCATGGCGTCTTTTACCTGAAACTTATAAGTCATATTCTAATGGGTTTCAATACAATAGATTCTCATTTTTCATTATTATTTTGTATCAAACCCTTTCTGTGTTCGTTCTTTTGTAGTGAGTGGAAAATAATCCTCGAGATTTTTACCACACTTATTTTAACCAGTAGTTTAGAGTGATTAACAGTCGCCTATGTGTCTGCAACTAACAGATTTTAGGTATATTTGCTTTAAAAGCACCTGGAATTTTTGGCTTATTTTCCTAGGCTTCCTTCCTACTGCATTTTTATGGTTCTATAAAAGATGTTTACAGAATCAGCAGGATACGATTCCTTACAGAAAAATTCATTTAGCTGATTTTTTGGGCCTATTACAACAGTAACTCTAAATTAAAAAATAACAGAAAACAAACTTTGACAAAATGCGCTGACCTGGACTGTTTGTTTCATGCTTGTTTTTGTGAGAAGCATGCTGCAATTGGAATTATACCCTGGGCTATTTAAAAGGTTTGTTAGATATAATAAACAGTCTTTGAAAATAGACTAGGTGTCCTCAGAACTGAATGTTTCTGGGTGTAAATACAACTTTTTCCTCTATGTAGGTGTCACAAATGTATACAATACACAAGAGCCATTTTCAAACTGTCAGTCATAGGTACTTGAAGATATTCCACCTTGGGGAACCAGTATAAGTACAGGTCAGTATGGCCTTATGCTTACGCTTCATTAGGTTCAAGACCATTGCTTATACCCTACACAAAAGACTACCTCTAAATCAGTTGCACAACACCCTGTAATGATTAATATTACAACCACTTGACTTTGTATGCCAAATCAGACAGAACATTTAGTATGTTTAATCAGATTGGCCCAACAGACTCAATGACTTGGTGGGTCCAAGGTAGCCCTTATGTGCAATACGTGAAATATTTAATAAAAGGAAAAATTTGACCAGGCTATACAGTTGTAAATTTAGGAGTGGATTGCTGTTATTGCTATTTGTGAATTAATAAATAGGATAAATTGACAAAAACGATTTCCTAACCACTTCAAATTCAAAAAAAGATTCACACTTCAGAAAATCCTTGATCTGTACTAACACATATATTACTATATGCTACTGACACATATATTGTCCCTTATGATATAATATGCCAGTACAATGAAATACATTGATCACTGGATTTACCCAAAAATGTACAGTAGGCAATGATGATATCATTCTGAAATTATTTGATGAGAAAGCTCAGGTCACCTTTATTAGCATACATTTCTCACCTAAAACAGCATACCTGATAAGATTTACAAGTTATTTGTACCAATAATGCTAAAATTTCTACCCTGTTGTATATTATATGTAATCCAAACTTGTTTGTGCATTAATGTGCGGTACTTTCATTTTCTGCCATAATTACTACTTGGGAAAATACATATAGTTTACCACCTGTCACTAAAAAAAATCTTAAGAAATATCCAGAAGCTCAAACCCACAACTGAGAAATATGTTACCTGTGCATGCCATCAGTCAAACTTTCTGTACATTATTACAAACTCATAATACAGGGCCTGCTCATATGGTTGCTCTACCTATATGGCATTTGAATTTCAATTTTTTCTTACGTTAACATGTTTGATTCCATCAATTGTTCCATTGAACTGGCTTAGCAATTTTAGAGGTGGACAATTAGGACTATTTAGTACAATGCATACTAAACAGACGAGTTCTAGTACATTTTCAACGACATCCGAGTATCATCATCATTTATTAACGTCTCTCACTTGTCTTTTTATAACTCATTATAGTAATATGCCATTTTGGACGTTAATTGGAAAATCATACTAATTATACATGATATTGTGAACGGAGTAAAATTAATGCATCATATAAATATTATGATTGCGTGCCAGTAAAACAATGCACTTCAAGTATTGACACAATTCAATGCCCTCCCTCCGTTTAATAAGAATAAACTAGAGTTAATTTATTATCGAATTATGCAAGATTTATTGAATCACGTTCAGCTCTTAGAAATGTGAAATTTGTTTTATATTACCTATGTTTTAATTGTTAGATGCAAAAAGATGAATACCACCTTGAATCATTTTGTGGTAATTATTAAATTTTCTCTTTGTAGTAAAATTAAATGAACAAGTTCGTCTTATTATTGCCATGAAATTGTTTTATTAATTTAAAGTTAATTTGTCGTTCTGATGCATTGCAGTAATACCATTTGAATTTTAAATTTGCATATTGCATGGCTTTGTTTTATGCTAATTATTATTTTGCCCCTTAAGGTGGAAATGTGACAGCAGTTTTATGAAATTTTTATAAAGCAATGTTAGTACTCAACACTTAACCTATTTAAATGTATTTTTCTCTTTAGTCCTAATTGCTATTGAACTTTAATAATGTAAGTAAAATAAACATTATTATCATGTAACTTAAATATTAAAACATATCTTTATGAGTATTATTTGAGATATTGCATGTTCACCATATCGGTTAGATGGAGTTTCACATAGTGTCGATAATCTTTCTAAAAGTAGAAAATGGTACCTGCACTTGTATAACTTACTGAACCTCTGGTCATGTAGCTGACATATGCTATTAAACTCCTTATCCACTGAATATTGTCTTTATTCTACAGCTACACTTTCTGATCACTGTATAATATTTGCCAAGTGTGACAGATATTTTTTTGCAAGGGAAGTCACATTTTGATATTTTCCAGGAGGTCATGACATTGCTACATTTTAAAATGTCATGCTTATGTCCCGGGGGGGGGGCAGTTAATATAAAAGTGGGTACGCATGTTCCAACAAAATTTCGCGTGAAAGGGTATGTTTTTCGAAATGCCGGTGCGTAACGCGCGTTATGTGCTTAGGGTCTGTTTTTTAACTAAAATCATGAAAAGGGGTGGTTTTTTGGAGGTGTGACACTTCGTTAGGGTTGTTCTTTTCCGAAAAGTCACTTCCTTAGGGATGTATTTATTTCAAAAAAAATCTCTTCCTTAGAGATGTATTTTTTGCAGAATTTCACTTTGTTAGGGCCTTTATTGAAAATGCCCACTTTCATACTGACTGCCTCCTCCCCCCCCCCCCGTGGTTTATGTTTGGATTTGTGTTGTACAGAAGTGGACCTCACAGTGTATCACTACTGATTTTCTATGACTCTATTAATAACTAACTAGCCAAGCTGTCTCATGTCTTACCATTTGTTTTGACTGTGTATGTTGCCTGTGGGTGGTAATAAGCAGACTTGGGTCATGTTTTGCTTGTGGTTTCTTACATCCTAATTGTGTTTTTTTTTTGTTTTTACCTACAACATGATAATGCCCATATTTTGCTCATCCTACTTGTTGTTATATGAAGGGTATGTCCTAATAGTAGCCACCTCTATGTGTGTATGCTATTATTATAACAGATCATGGCTAACAAATCTACTGTATAGCATGATCTTCTAACCATCTACTTTTTGAAGACCCATATTTTTTTCTATGAGTCTTAATATCAGTTTTGTCTCCCAAATTAAAATTAGTTCAGAGCAATGACATCAACAGTAAGCCATATTAACTACATAGATTCAGGTCTATAACCAGCTACATTCTTTACCACACCAGATGGCTGATTAACCATACCACAGGATATACCTGTGGTTGCATTTTGGCCAAACTCACATTTCTATGTATACAAATTTCCTTGCTTTGTAGGCTGAAACTTATTAACATTGATACCGTACAAAATGCATGTGCACTTTTGTGGTATAACATATTTTCCTGTTACCACTATTTCTAAAAAAAATTGCTTGAAGTTTTCTTTATATATAACAGCTTTAGCATACTTAGCATTTTCTGCTGAATCAGGATGCAGAATCGGACACAGGATTCTTTGAAGTATGGATGTTTTAAAAAAAATAATACAGATGGGAGACACTTTGGAATTAAAAGTTTGTTACTACAGAAAAAAAAATGGATCTTCACTCTTTACCGGATGCACCCCCTATATCCACCACCAGAAATTGTGATCTGACAGATCTGATAGATTATTGCTTATGATATGCCAGCATCTTGTAAACTGTGTTAATGAAAGTAAATAAGGGTATTTATAAATTTATTTTCTATAAAAGTTCAAATATTTATATTTAGTTAACTTGGAGCAAAAAGTGAAGTTTACAATCAAATCTTTAGTCATCTATTCATTTTCATCATTGCTGGCCTGATATTACAAAAAATATTTTAAATGCTCAACATAGAGTATTTTTTAAAACATAATTCATGTTATTGTTTGTGCTCTAACTAATAGTAACACTTTAGTGAGAGTAATTTGAAATAGTTGCTACTAATATGCATCATGGTGACTTAGGGTGATAATGAGAAAGTTTGAAGGCAACTTTCAGGATATCATTGAAATGTGGGCAAAGTGTCATTATTTAAATGGTGTCCTAATATTGAGTATATGGTATTATATGTACCAAATCTGGAAACAAAGTCCTTCTGATCTCTTTTTAAAAATCTGATATCAATATTACCTATTTATTGCCACCTGCTATCTGAGCTTCAAATATGAACTAACATGAAGAAATTAGGATACATTAAAAAGATTTTAAACTTCAGTGCAAACAAATGGAATTCCCATTCTGTCTCTGTTTGGTGTATGACATAAACAAACAGTAAACCATTCATTTGTGTTTTTCTATTTAATATATAAAGACCATGGAACATGTGTTCACATCACATTATGTCTGACTTTTAATGTTTCTTATACAACCTCCTACTTTGCATTCTTTCTTTAGCAAACCTATAACATGCATACTTGAATGAGAGATAGCTTTTGCTCTTTGATATGAATTTGATGTGATTGTGTGATCTTTTGTATGAGGTTAATAAGTAAATCTGGCACACAAGTTGTGTGAATTGACTGAATGACATGGTGATAACACAAAATGTTATTATTATTATTCGTATCCGATTATGCAATAATAGGTTGAAACCCGTACCCCCTTTTATTCCTTTTGCTCTGCTGTCATTGGTTAAGGAAATGTTCCGTATCAAATAGATATTCTGATATGTCATCTTTTCAGTCTTAATATAAATTTTGAGATTGATTTAGTTAATTTGAGTTGTTTAGGAAGTTATGTATTGTACTTGATCATTTAATGATCTGGAGAAAATTTTCCTCAAACAATACAATAAATAGACCCACACTGAAAATGGACAATGTTTTCCCAATAATTTTTGTCATTATGAACTACACACAGAGTATAATTAGCTGTTTATATCTAAACCATCTTCTGATAATGACCCATAAATGCTAAACTATGCACATATTCAGTAATACATTAGTCAGTACTTGTTTTCTGCTGTTCAGGCTGCTCACCAATATTTTATAAAAAGTGTTAGAAAGAGCTTGCACATTGTTACTTAATTTATATTAACTTTTTTTCTAATCTGTACTAGCAGATTGGAGATTTGAAGCATTTAGTATTCAGTAGGTAGCATGAGCAAGAGTCGTGAGAACTTGAAATGGCAAACAAAAGTAATAAAGCTTCTTCATATTATGATAAGATGGCTATTACCCAGTTAGACCTTAATTGGATAGTTGCATGCAATACTTTTAATCACAATTTTTGTGGTTATTTACTTACTGTATATGTGGTTAAAGGTAAAAGATTAATCTACTGTAAACAAACAATTAATAAGACCTTTAACCAATTATGCTAATACCAGGTGTTTGGTTGTTTTGTATTTGTT
This sequence comes from Phoronis ovalis, assembly GCA_028565635.1. Taxonomy (NCBI): domain Eukaryota; kingdom Metazoa; phylum Phoronida; family Phoronidae; genus Phoronis; species Phoronis ovalis. Next base: position 7,227 of record JAOXYB010068667.1, read on the forward strand.
TGTTTTGCCCTGTTTGTAGTTTACACCTACAAGAAACAAACTGTAAATTCAAATACTAAGACAGTGAAGAACAAGATTCATGACAACATCAAACTAGCTAATTTGGACACATTTTATATAAAATATTTCTAACTACAGAAATATGTTGGCCAGGAACTTGCAAAAAGAGTTTTTCCAAATTTGCTCAATGAGAACTACAGTATTTATAGAATGTGAGTTACCATACATCAATTTTATGCAAGTAATGCACTGTTACTTAAAGTGTTTTCCTTTTAATTGTAACCCAATTCTTTATATTCATTTTAATTTCTGAAATATCAAGCTCTAATGAGCTCAATCTAAATATTTCCCTGGTTGAATTGAAGTGGCATTTTCATCCTAAATGTGATTTAACCAAGATTTATTAAATTTTCGCTTCATATCAGGGTTAAACTCCCAATCATCTAGACGGCTGAAAGTTTCTTATTGGATTAAATCAGACAGCCTACATATATCATCTTGCTAATGTGTTTAGCGCAATTCAAGAAATACACATAACACAGGGGCCCTGTGCCATGGTTAAATTAAGTAGCAGATACTCATAAGAGCCATAACTCATAAGTATAACCCTTATGAAATAAAGAATTGAAGAGTAACAAAACGTTGATCCTATTTTTCCCTGAAGGGCAGGGCAAATTAAAGGTTTTATTAAATTCTATCTTGAAGAATATTCAGATCTATATGTATCATAAGCCTTCCTGCAAATTTGATTTCAATATAGCATAGTTCATCATAAATTACACAGCTTATCCAACGATCTATGTGTACTATTACCAGTGTCATAGTACCAGTACTTTTACCTATTAAGAGAGCAAATGCAAGCCAAATGATAAGCCTTCTGAGAATGCAAGACATTTGGCTTTGCAGCAAGTAAGCAGATAGATTTTGTGATTTCCTGTACTAAATTTAATGTATCTATTTCTATGACAACAGTTAGTTGGGGAAACCTTACATAAACTTTCCAAATACTTTGACATCTACAATTCAAACAGAGTCAGTAAATAAAACATTTCTTGTATGTGCTCATCTTAGAACAATAATTGCTATTCTTTTCCATATGTCAGAAAAGTGTCACTACTGACTACGTCATAATTCAGTTATTCTTTTTACTCAAAAATATGTTAATCCTAAATAAAAACACTGTAGCACCCACCCTTATTTCTATTCTGTCTTTCATAGCTTTAATATCCACTCTATTTACATGTTTATTGTATTTTATTATAGCCTAAAGATTTGTAAATACCACTAAACTTTATATAAATAATACTTCTATAGATATAATTGATATTACTTTCAACCTTATAATAGTTAAAAGTAATTTCCTACTTTTTACATCTTCAAGCAAAGGCATAACTTAATCTTTCTAATAACCAATCTCTACTGATCCTTCTGTGCAAGCAGTGTTTAACATCACACTTGGATGAGTTACTAGATTGAAGATAAAGCATTCAATCATTTCTTGCTTTAAGACATTTGCTTGTACTATTACTTATGTTTACCAAGTAGTAATAGCAGTGTTGTTATACCAATCATAACATTTTTATAGTATCATAGGTTTGTTGTTTATGAATATGATGGTTATTTTGGTAACAAATAAAAATTGTCTGCACTATGGACTGTTGGTTGACTTTTATCTTGATCAATTCTTTTTTGGCATTTATATGCTTTTTTTTTTTTTGATTAAGGCATCTTGTGGAAGACCATATTTAAAATTTATGAGTTGTGTAACCATAGGATCACAAAGTAAGATTAGATGTCACAGAGTCTGTATACAATGTGTGAACCTTTGACCATATTTCAAAAGTTCCCATATATATTTCTTAAGAAAAAGTCATTTACCCATAAAATTAGCTAGGTTGCCATAGCAACAAAAGTGTCTGCTTATCTATTAGACTTCTGGTTAATCTTAAAATCCTATTTGGCTTCATAGTTTTTGTATAATTTATGACTGGATGTTTGTAATGTATGGTTGTTGATAAGAAAGAAATTAGGAACAATGATAATATAATGTCTTTTGTGGTGCACTTTTTCAATGAAAATTAAACCAGAAAACCCTGAAATTCTATATACTGTGATTAAATTAAATTGGGTCATTGACAAACAAAGAGTTGGGAAGATAAAAGACTTTCAAAAATGTTTCTATGTAAAACAATCAAAGTGCCTCCAGCATGGTGCTATATTGATCAGGGTAATTGTATGTTTGCCAGATAAGTACAGTTACCTGTGGTCCCATATATCCTTCACAACAGGTGAAAGCATGCTGAAAACTGCTTTCTGGAGCTGGTTCAGAAACACGACTAATGATGTATTTCATTTCGTATTTAGCTGACGCAAAATTATGGCCCGCAATTTCATCATTAAAGAATATTGCTTTTCATTCATGTTTTTTTTTGTGAAAAAAATAATCTGTAAAATATTCTGTTTTTTTGGGGCAAAGGGAAAATAGCCTGCAGCTCTCACTATTAACTGAGCTGGTATCAAAATTAGTTTCTTATGCTTGATTAGTGGCTTATCAGCAGTGTTATATACAGCAGGTGAATATGATGTTGCTGGTTGCAAATTATTACCCAGCTAATACTAAACTGTAATGAAATATGTCACAATGGGGAGGATGTATACTTGTATGAAATAAAATATTTTACTGTCACATTTTACTGGATTTATGTCATAGTATTTTGTATAGTACGGAGATACTATAGTGATTTCTTTAAAGGGAAAAGCCAACATTTTTGATGTTTTTTTTTAATAAAAGTAATTTTTCTAATAATTCAAAATCTTCCCAC
>JAOXYB010068678.1:0-10047 GCA_028565635.1 Phoronis ovalis
AGACGCAAAAAACAGGGCAATCTGCCCGCAAACTGGTCCGGACTTATTGTTACTTGTTGATTGTTACTTACTTACTTACTTACTTACTTACTTACTTACTTGTTGAGAACACTCTGACATAGGATGTTGTTTTTGTAAACAAACAACATCCAATAATGCCCCAAAATTAAAGGTTAAAATTTTGATGTTTACTCTTTCAGATACTGTGAAATAAATACAAACGATTGCGCTAGCAATCCATGTCGTCATGGCACCTGTTTGGACGACATTGCAGAATATTACTGTGCATGTCCACCATACTACATAGGAAAACAATGTGAAACAAGTATGGAGCTATTGTATATCAATAGAACTCTTCAAAAACAGAAGCATATACTATTTTAAAATTGTACAGTAACTATTATTCGTAGCTGAGAAACCATTCAAGATTCACATCTTTTTGTATGTTAAAAATTTACAACTTTTCAAATTTACAAAACGGTCCCAAATCAAATTTGTGAAAACGAAAGGTGCTGAATCCGTTGAATTTAAACTCTGTAAGAGTCACACAATTACGTCAGTCTCAAACAATTTTTGTTTTACTTTTAATGTAGAGACAACTGCTTGTTTCCATCTGGACTACACCATGGCCACGGAAAATGACTTCTACGAGCTATTTCCGCGTCCAGCTATTCCGGCTCTAACTGGTTTCACTATTGAAATGTATCTTCAAACCGATGATACGCTAAGAGATTCTAACTTAGGTATGTTTTGCTATAACATAAATTAAGAAAGTGTTAAACGAAGATATCGGAATCTCACTCTGCATGTACTCTGATCTGCACTGGTGTCTCCTAATATTATTGCCATTATTCTTATAGCAGTATATCATGAATGGTGCTTCAGCTTGTAATATAGCCTATCCAATAAACCTGCTCCTCAATGAACAGTTAGAATTGCACCGTGTTTTTGTTTAAGGCACACCTATATCCTACGGCAATCCAAGCAATCCTAATGCATTTCTGATGACCAACTATAAAGATTTCAAAGTGATCTTGAATAAAGAAGAAATTACAACTGGTGTAAATGTTGCTGACGGAAAATGGCACCACGTGTGTTTCACGTGGACAATGAACAGAGGTATGTAATGAGTTAAATAGAAATTAACACACTTATCCAGATATTAATAGCTAAAAAAGCATTTTGCATGTACTGTACGTACAGTTCTGGAATAAATTCATCTACATCGATTAAAAGCTAAAAATGCCTTACTGAAATTTCATGATGGAATGTATTTTTATTCAGGTCAATGGCAAATTCACAAAGACGGTACACAAGCAAATGGAGGTGAAACATTTTCTTCCACGAAAACACTACTGTCTGGTGGATACTTCGTAATTGGTCAGCGCATCACGAGTAGTGGCGACTATTTCAACCTTAACACATTTGACGGTAGAATTCAAGGACTTAACTTGTACAATAAACCTTTCCTCTGTGGACAAACTAAGAGCAGTGTCACTCTGGTAAAAGCTTGGCCAGATTTCTTAGGAGTGATGGAAGGCAAAGTCGTCAAGGTTAAGCGTCAACAATGTACTCCAACAGGTAATCTGACCAGTTTGCAAACAGTCTGTGGATTTTACCACTGGGGGTGTCTATTGTAAAATACGATATAACTGTGCTGTTTTACGTACCTATCATAATCATTTCTATTATCATTTCTATGTAAGTAACAATAACCACCTGCAACAAACAAATACAAACCAGTGGTGAAATTCGTCAGCTTGTGAAGGAGAGCCCTTTGTGGGGTCTAATGTTAGATCTAGTATATAATAGTTTTACATTTATTTTGAACGACTTAATTTTAAAACTTGAGTGTGACTATTACCTAGCTGTTTATCATGCACACAGCTGGCAACCAATGCGGCCCAGAAATTCACTGATAACTGTATTGGCTCTGACATGCGCAGTTACATATGTTTCAGTAAGTTCAAGAGCCATGTGTAGGTACATTCAAGCCCTCCCTACTTCTGCTTTATCTGCCTCTAGCGAATGGGCTTCAAATCATGGCGTTGCAAACTCCCGTTTGTATCACATGCGTACTCCAACAGTCACCGGCGCTTGGTCTGCGAAAACTAATGATGCGAACCAATGGATCCAGGTTAGACATCGCATTATTTCGAAAATCCAAACCCCAATAATTAAGAGAGCATGCAATTTTATGATAATTCACAACCCAATCTGCAACTTTTATTTTATCATTACAAATTGTTGCTAAGATTAAATTCAGTACCAAAATTAGCCAATAATTTATACATGTATGTATTCACTTTACGTGTGATATAGTGTACACGATCTGTCGTAGGTTGATTTTGGTCAAGAGAGATCTGTTACGAGTATTGCTACTCAAGGAAGGGATGACTATCCTCAGTGGGTGACTTCTTACAAACTCCTATACAGTTCTGATGGCAGCCACTGGAATACTTTCACGCCTACTGGTGGCGATAAATTCCCAGGTAAACTTTCCGTTTTAGTGCCTGTATAGTTCAATATTTATCACTGTCACTTTTAGGCAAACTTAGAACCCGACTTGGAAAAATAATATTTTAAAACAAATCTGAAAGGGAATGCAAAATAATACAAAAGCAATAATATGTAACACTGGGGCCAATAACTGGACTTAAGAAAGATAAAAGTGTTTAGTCAATATATAGAGAAAAACCTTCTTGTACCAAGTACACTGGGATATAATATATATATGACTGCCAGACTGTTATGAATACAATGTACATACATATTAATGTATACATATGTATTATTTGTTATTTTTACTTTTAATGTTGTAGGCAATTCCAACTCCTATACTGTTGTAAATCATTTCTGGGACAATCGTGCTTTCAATGCCCGCTATGTGCGCCTTCAACCGCTGACATGGCATGGCCACATTTCTATGCGCTGGGAGATCTTTGGGACCGAGTCACAAACTTGTTCCAAGTGAGGACATAGTAGCTAGATGTAACCAACATTTATTGATATTAAATTGCAAAATACAAGCGGAATCTTTCAAACATTTTATTCAGATACTTTTAAAAATTTAAAAGGAGGCTTTCAGTTTTCAACTAAACCGTGACGAGTTAATTTTTTTAAATATAAATTGTTAATATTAAATAAGGAAATTTTTCAAATGTAACTTTAAAACAAATAAAATGATGGAATATTTATTTAAATATAATTACTCCAGTAATACGATAAAAAGGGTATTATCTAATTTTGAAAAAAACAAGTGTCCTCTGTAAAGAAGAATTACAGTGCAATACCTTGTCAAGAATGTATATTATATCATACAATCCAAACACACATCTGTTTACAAATGACAATTTTACATTACTTACAAGGCTGTCAATTTCACCAATTGTGACATTAATTATTAAATTATACTAACAGAGCTGGCAAGAAAGTATTTTGTCATGCAACATCAACTGCATCTACAAAGCTGAGATTTGACTAAAATTATCTTTATATAATTATGCACATCTATAAAAAACTATGCCTCAAACATTTCAAAAATTACTTTGTATAAAAGTTATGAATTTTCAAAGTTAAAAGGTCAAGATTTGCTGATCTTAATTTAACCCTTGAATTAAAAAAATAATAACTTTTGAACAAAGCAAAATTTTTAAAATCTGAGACAGTTTTGGTTAGCTCATTTATGAAAACTTAAGTTTCTAGATGCAGGGGTTTTTGATTTATTTTTTTTTTAATATTAAAATTCAAAAAACACAAAGGCCATTTTGGGGAAAATAATTTTTCCCCAAAATTGCCTCTGTCAGATGGTATACGCAAATTCATTTTAATTCAAACTATTTAACCTAGCTAAATATTTGCAAAGTTTAGAGTATTAATATATACAGTTGCGTTGGTAAGGATATAGCCAGTAAAGGTAATGTTCACTTGTTTTTGATATAAAATATGACGATTATTTTACCCAAAAGGAACTGAGATCAGTGTAGACTAGATATGAACAATAATGTTTGAAATAGCAAGAACGAAAATATACTGTATTATGCACAAAAAGATTTCAAAAACACACCAGATAATAACGATAAAATCTACTAGTATGCAGAAACGATAAAATGCACTACACAAAAAAAAGTATTCAAAAACTAAACATTTAATTTTCTATCAGCCCTTCCAATTAGATTAAAATAACTAGCCGTAGAAAGAACTGAGATCCTATAATTGATTTGTAAAACAGCATTTGAGTGGGATAATAAATAAATAAATTACTTTAAATGCATTCGTTTGACTGCCGAACAGTTGTAACACAGATGAGCCTGTTCAATATACATGGTACTACATGTAGCTTTCTGTAAGTGTTCTCCATCTCCTTCACTTTAGTACACAGACAGTTTGAAGGATGGCTTATCCCTTTTCCAGAACACACAGAGTTCAGTGTCACATTTTCTATTGAAGACTTTGACTGACAAGTATTTAGAATACTGCCGAGACTCAAATTATTTAGACATGTTACATGATCCAAATCGAGTCTTTTAAAATTATGCTGATGAACAATTTTATGAAGTATTGCATCGGTTGCAGATTCAAGAGTACACTGACGAAGTGTAAGAGATTCAAAAATATCAGGCCAGCAATCCAAAATATACTTAAGCCTTTTGTGATTGTGAACATTTTCTATGCACAAATGTTTCAAACTTGTATTATCGCTTTCAAAAATATTTCGGATTCTTCGTAGTTGATCTTCAGTTAAATCAGTTGATCGATTCATTTGGCCACCTAGAGTTATATCACTTATATGGTGATTGTCCTCAAAAGCAGTGGCCAAAAAATCTACAAAAAAGCCTGTATCAAGCAAAAAATGCTGATAAATTTTCAGAACAGTTAAATTTTGAGTTTGCTTAATAGCAGATGCTAAGGCAATTGCCAATTCACGGTGCTCGAGTTTGTCTGATTCTACACCGTCTAAATGAAGTTCTAATGTGTTAACGTTAGACTGTGGCATCACACGAATAAAATCCTTCAACACATCAACTGGACAAGCTGCGTAATTCAGTGAAATAGAATCGGACATAGATTTCGCAACAACATTGACTAGTTCATTAGTAAAGGCCACTTCCTGTAAGCATTCAAAGCAGTGAGAATACTTTACATGAAGTGATTGGCACAAAGATTCTTCCGATTCCTGAGAATTAAAAAATGACTTAAATAAAAGCATTAAATTGTCAGAGTCCATTTTCATAATGCCGCATACAAATACACACATCATTTCAAGACTAGGGTCTTGAGTAAGCCTTTGATAAAGTTTACGTTTTTCATCATTTCTTATCTGGAATACAAAATATCTGGCTGCAAAGTATTCCTGGATGGTTTTATGAGCAAAGAAGCAAAAGCTTTGCGTTCCTCTCAAGTTTCGAGAACGTCGATCCTTAGAGAAGAAACCGAGATTAGCGATGTCCCCCTCTGCTTGAGGAATGTCTTTTAAGGGAAACATAATTTTGTTATTTAAAATGCCGTGGTATGAGATTCTTTCTAAAATGTTTGTCATGTTTTGAATCTTTACTGGTACTTCAAAATTGTCACTTGATTCTGAAGCGTCTACGGGTATATTATGCTTTACACAGTAACGATAAATAATGGCTTCGACAAGCTTCTTATAAAGATCCGCTCTTTTCAATGGAATATCATCGTCACTCTCTGTTAACAAACAAAGGAACTGTAAATTTAGTGGATTGCATCCCAAGTCACGAATGATATCATCCTTATCAATTCGAAACAGTAGTTTCTTAATTTTATTCGGTGATGGAGGATATTCCATTGTGTCGTAATATTTCCCAACAAATTCTTTCATCTTCTCAGGAGTGTAACCATAAATTTTAACAAGAGAGTCAAACGTTTTCTTAATTTTGTCTGCTTCGTGAGGTCGAGTAGTAAGAATTACACTAGCTTTGGACAATATTTTACCAGTTAAAAGTTTATCTATATCAGGGTTTATCTCATCAGGCAGTTCGTCATAGCCGTCAAGTACAAAGAGAGTCTGTTCCTGATTTTTTTGAACAAACTTCCAAACAGTTTCGTCTGAGATATTATGCACATCTTCAAAATCATCATCAAACACTTTTAGAATCTCATGCTTTAAGCTACCGTCAACATGCTTCAGCTCGATAAAGAATACAATTTTGAAGTCTCGACCCACAAAACATGGAGTCAAATCATTTGATTCTCTATCTTGAATATTTCTTTGAAGCTTTGCCCAGTTGTACACTATTTTCTTTGACAAAGTTGATTTACCAACCCCAGGTTTACCTTCTATAAGAATTCTGCTCGGACGCGAACAGTTTGCCGTACGAGTAAAGAGGTACTGTATTTGAATATGGACTTCACTGAAAAGTAAAAGCAATGTTGATGCATTTGTATGCTTTCCTGTTGATTTTGAAATTACAGCATCACTCTACAATTGCAGTTGTTGCCAACATAATCTGCACTTGAACTAATTAGAATGAGCTCAAAGGATTATCCTGCGTATGACAATGAAATCTTACAATCAACTGTGTATTGCCAATTATCACTTTGAACTTTGCTACCTTCGGACTTTATGTTTTCTTTCAAAAATAAAATAGCTGTTCCACTAACCATGAATGTTCTACCTGATTTCTCAAGTACCAACATCATGATTAGCGTTTATTTGGTTGATTATATTATGCACTCAAGCTGCAGTGAGCAGCTCAAGAAGACATGCAAGAATGTTAAATACCTTTTATCTTGATGACATTGGTGATCAACTCTTCTTTCATTTCTAAATCCATGTACAAGTTTTAAGTTTGTGTAGATGTCGTCAAAATACACTTGGCAATCATCCATCCAATCCACGGGTTTCATTGTTGACAGATCTCTTTTATATGATCTAGATACATTATCTACCACGGCTTTTAGCACCATGTTCCCTACAAACATAAAATCGAGAACGATTATGAATACTGTTTCTATATGTAGTTGTAATAATATGCTCAATACCTGACGTATTGGTCCTATTCTAAAGCTATCGTCTTTCATCATTGTTATCAAGTTAAGAAAGCACAAATCTACAAGTCAAATGGTTAAAAATTAGTGGAAATCAATGTAGTCGTAGAAGCCTGGAGACGCCATTACGGTCGCATCATATTTATTAAGTTAAAATTCGTTTAAATTCAACAAATTTTCTGCCACAAGAAATAATTATATATTCCTCCCTTGATAATAACAAACTAAAACCATCACAACATTGCTGTATGAGAATTTTCATCGTTTTTGTTAATGTCGAAAGACAATAGTATTTTGAACAGGAAAGTGTTAGGACCAAAACGTCAATATTAGACCTATTATTAGGACTACACAATATGTGTTTCATCAGATTACAAGACACCTGTCTACTGATCGCCTCGTATCCCAAGTCTGAGGATAAAAAGACGGGGTTATGCTCCGGGGGGGGGGGTACTGTCATTCAAAGTCACTATAGGTATACATATGAAAAAGAGGGTAATAAATATTAATACCAACAACATATGTGTAATATCAAATCTTTATCTCAGGCAAGTTTCATCTGTAGGAACCATATTAAATGACCTGAATGAGTGTTTAAACTGCTTTAGTTGGTAATTTTAGGGTTACTATCTCACCGGGAGCATACAACTGCAGGAAACTCAGTGGGGATGAGCTCCACAAACGTAGGTAGGATATTTTCACAATCGTGAATTTTAATGAGTAGCTATTGGTGAATTGCCTATTTCATCAAAACCGCAGCTCTAAACCTTGCTCATAAAATGTAGCATCACACTGTTTCATAATTGTCAACTAAAAGCACGGTTGGGACAACTTTTAAGAGCGTTAAACATGATAGACGGAACAGACAGACGAGGCATTCGGAATACTTCGACTATTTCCCAGTTCATATATAAAAAATAGGATTATCGTTCTTCTGCTTTTCGAAATAATAAACGAAAATGGTAATGGTTATAAGCCCAGCCATTAGTTGAGAAGGTACGGAACACTACCGGATGGATTTAGTCAGGCTGATGCACCTCATATCCAGGGACACACATCCATCATTTACTGTATTGTGCCATTATTGTTTTTACATCATGTGTAGGGTTCTATTGATTCCATGTTCTATAATTAGATATGATACCGTTGTATCATATCTAATTATAGAAAAAAAACAGAAATTTGATTTCAATTTCGAGATGTTAAAACTACTTGTAGTTAAGTTCCTGTTTTATAATACATTTTATAACATTATACTAAATTTGGAGAAAAAAAATAAAATCTGGAAAATAAAAAAGAATTCATGATTTAAATAATTTGCAAAAACACGAAAAATACACAAAGCAATCTAAAAAAGTACAACTCTATATACGAGTACTGTCAAACCTTTGTCTTCCTGCTGAGGTGCAGCTCCCGGTACTGGAAATCCGTTACTAGATAAAGGTGATACAGCCAGATTATTATCACCAATTTGCACACAACCATCTGTAACTTGAAGATTAACCATTACAGAAGGGCCGGGTTGGTTATCTCGAATATTATGTTCATATTGTGCCAGCAACGGAACGTTTCTATCATAAACAGTTACATCTGCAAAAGAAGCTACTGATTTGATTTCTTGTCATGGGATAAGCAAACAAACAAGTGAATTTTTTTTGAAAGCGAGAATTAAATTTCGATGAAAAATAGAATCCGAGACATGGCGAAAATCTTTGAACCAATATTCTTTTTATTGAAGCTTCCAAACAAATTTGGTAATAACTAATACATTTTTCATTCCTGAAAGTATATGACAGGTATTTGATTGACAAAAATGGAACCTTTTATTTCTGAATAAGTAAACCCATTTAGAAACGTAAATATATTATTTTAAAGGGGCTAAGAGGTTTCACTCCAGCCAATAGACTCTATTTCACTAAACGATAATTACGCTTACTTGTTCGTTGCCATTCTTCAATCAAGCTAACTACATCCTTCCTCTTTATCTCACTAGCACAAAGCAAAATATCTCGCAAAATCTCATGCGGTGATTTCCCACTTTTTCCTTTATATGCAGTAATTACTTCTTTTGTTGGAGATTTTTCGCGAGCAAAGTTTAAGATGTCGTCGTTGGTAAATCCTAATTTATCAGCCATTAGTCGCCAATCTGATGTTACGTTATGTTCGGGATTCAGCAATATTGCCAAATCGTGAATTAAAGATAAGCTTAAGCTCATGTTTTCCATTTTAATCACATAAACTGATAAACCTATAAGAGAAGACGTGAAAAACTGAGTTTAATGATTAGTTATTCACCAAAAACACTTTCATAGGTCACCTACAGCTTGTTCACAGTCTCCTTGCTATCTGGACATTCCAGGTGTCAGAAGAAACAAGTATTTCTGTAGTGTTGGAAATATGGGCATGATACATTGTAAGACAAGTTACTGGAGGCAGTGACAGAACTATTGTTTAGCCTCACCTGTAAAGTAATAATATGATAAAAAGAGGTTGTTTACGAGGGAGTTGATGTGTAACCTTGGATTGGGGGCATTTGTCAGAAAGATTGGGGTGTGAGGCAAAAACACCCCTTTAGTCCTAATATTTTATTTCACGTTTCCGTTACAAATTTAGTCGCAACATTTATGAGTTTCCGAAATGAAGTTTCATATATATAGGATGTTTCCGGGGATATGGGTAATAATGCTCGTTAATACACGTGAATAGGGTGTTAACTTGAGGACTAGCCGCATAACGCGCGCACGTGACGTGTGTAGGGAGGAAAATCAGCAATTTTGACCAAAAAGGTATGGTTTTTAACCCTCGTTTTAACCCTTAGAATGTGTTTTGTACGACAAGTCTTGCTTAGAGTCTAATTTTCGCGATTTGTTTTTTGCTTTTAGAAAAATTTTCGGTCTTGGATAGGGTACCTGCTTCGACATAGGTCTTAATTTGAGTCTTACTTTTTTATGCTTGTCAAAAAATGTCAGTCTTGAATAAGATATCTAATTTCTGTATATATATATATATATATATATATATATATATATATATACC
>JAOXYB010068689.1:0-10047 GCA_028565635.1 Phoronis ovalis
TTACGGTAGCAATCCAAAAAAATACAGTAAAAAGTAGACAATCCAAATCCAAAATTTTCAACTCGGCTGCACACCCCACCAAAAAAAACCTGAGTACCCCCGGGGTCTGATAATAGTCGGGGAAATACTGAAATGTTATGTTCAACACAATGTCATTGCCACTGGGTGACAGTTTTATTAGTGGTTATAAAGATAGACCTAGGATAGAAAAACCTGTCCCTGTTGTTTAAACTTTGTTATTTGTATATGGCCCCAAGCTTTAATCAATAAAGGTATTCATTAAAATGTAAATTGATGTAAATAACTTAACTTTGAAAGTTGAAAGTCTTTCCTGTTTGTTGTTCTTAGTATGAACACAGAATCCATGTGATTTTATAAAAGAATTCTTGATCTTAAAACTAATTGTAATTCAATTTGTTTTCGACATTGTTTTGAGTGGTCAGTTTAATGGATGAAAGGTTTCTTGGTATTTCAGGTATCTTTATTGTTATTTTACTAAAATTTCTTGTGGAGCTACATCATGCTGGTACATAATAAAAAATACATGTAATTGTGTGTATTTACAATTGATTTTCTATTTTGTAGAATGCTGTCAAGATCACACACATCATTGCTATTCTAGCGATATGAGAGCCATTTGGTTTCGTCTTCGCAGACTTTTAATGTCTCCACGTGAAATCTCTCTCTTTATTCTAACTCTCACCACTATTTCTATGTTGATAACTTATCAAGTTTCTCGAAATATTCCAATACAGTCTGAACTGAAAGTATATATGCATTATGCCAAAGCCGATGGTATTTATGACGAGGTGAAGATTTCACAAGGATATGACAAGTTCCCAACACCGAGAGCTGGTGACAGTGAAGGAAATGGAAATGTTATTTCTAGTCTACAAATTGTGGATACTGTATCTGTCAGTGTCAGTATATCCCACAATGTGTCAGATGCAACTAATTCTGACAAAACATCACAGGGAACTCTTAAAGAAAAACTTCAACAGGTATGTATCTAAGTACTGAATGGCAGGAAAAGCAAATATTGTGATCTTTGCTGCATACTCCTCATACCAGTTGGCCAGGGTTGTTTTGTTTTTTCTGAATTTTTGCATGTTCTGTAGCACAAGATTTGCTGGTAATAGCACTTCCCTGTGTCTGGCAGTTGTAAAATGGTGTTAATATGACTGTGTGTATTAAATATGCAGATTTGTTTAGAAATAAACTGCATATTTAAAAGTTTGTGTAAACTCTTACAAAAACATTAAGGAGATGTCCACTTGAGGAAATCATCAAACTGCACATGGAAAACCACATCAAATGATTTATAGACCCAATAAGCCACAGACCTATGTTTCTGTGAGGTTTCAGGATTATATCAATAGCCAGTGTTAATATTTTTTTTAACTGATGGTCACAGCTACTGTTATAAATCTTAACAAAAAAACAACTAGTAAATGCCAGATAAGTCAAATTTACAAGATGGGATTTTATAGGTTAATACTTTTCCATTAAGTCAAACAAGTATGGATTATATTCATACCCTGAATTTCATTTTAATTTACCAAAATTGTGCTATTTTTATCACAAAAATGTCAGCAAGTGGTAGTCCAATTCTTGTCCTCTAGGAGATTGCAGCTATAACTAAATCATCAGCAGCAGAAGACAAGAATTGTACAAAAAAAGTAATTAACAGGAACATGGAGATTCTAGATTAGAATATAAGGTTTATGGTTATTTTCAGTTCAATTTCCAGTTGGTATTTTGTTTTGTAAACATCATGCAAGGTGGATACAGAAAGTTTTGTACAAAAAAATGCTTGAATTTGAGTTTTAAAAAAAAAAATTTTACAAGCTCATTAATTGCACAAATGGTAAATTAAATTATAAGTTTTCAAGTACCTGTTAGGTTTAAATACAAATTGCATTTTGATTAAAATCATGTTTAAGAAATCAAATGAAATTTTCTGCAAGGATACTTGAGGCAACAGTATATTGTTCAGTTTATTTGTTGCAACCTAAAAGGGAGCAAGTCTATTGGATTTGTATGTTTTCTTTCTTCTTTTTCTTCTTCCAATTTTCTGTTTTCTTTCTTCTTTTTCTTCTTCCAATTTTCTATCTAAAAGTGAAAGTTATTTTTTAACATCTTTTTAATTAATTTTATTGAAGAAACATGAGTAAGTTGTAATGGTTAATCCAGCAGGCTTCATAATTTGACATAGTACAGGCTCAGAGTCGGGAGAGTTGACCTTGAGGTCAAAAGGTCATCTAGAAGAATTCAAAATTTGAAAATGACGTAAAGGTTTGAGGAGGCAGATTTTTATGCATTAAGAGGTCATCAAGGATCGAGGGGGTCATTTTGAGGTCAAAACCCCCCAAAGCTGAATAGTTTTAAAATGATATTGAAGGGTGATTTAAAGGTCACGTAACATTCCTAAAAGTTAATAGCAGCAACCCTGCCTTTGCGAAAAGGCTACTATTTTAGACATTACTATTTACATGTAGTTGACATGTTATACATTTCTGTATAGACTTGCAGAAGTCCAGAATGTTTATTTTTTACTATTGGGTTTATTTTATTCTGATTATAAATGTTTCTTTGTAAGGTTCTATAAAGTGCATTAGAGTGAAAATCAGAAATATATAACACAATGTGAACTGATTTCAAAGCAGATGTTATGTGTTGTTGTATAAGGTTTTTTTCTAAACAAACAATTTTTGTTAACATTTTTAGATAGTCTTGGGAAAGTCTAATCTCTTCAATCTCCAGTAGGTAACTCCAGATGAATGGAACCGTGACTCAGCCTGAAATAAACATTTACTTCCTACCCACAGCTTCCAGCAAGTTTCTCACAGATTTTCAATTATTGCATGTTATTTAACCCACTGATTGGATGTTATTTCACTACAGATTATTTCCAGGTGTTTTTATGTCTACTGGCAATTGATGTCAATCAAACAGTTTGAATTTTTCAGACATTTTGTAGAGGCAGCTGATCCAGGGTTTTCTGACTTGTGTCTCTCTTTTCCTAAACTGGTTGAGAGAGAGTATTTTTTTGGCTAGATTTTAAATTCAAGACAAGGTTTTTTTTGGAAATATTACAAATTTAATGGATATATTATGGGATTCGCCCAATCTGGTCTTTCCTAAATCCTGTTTTGGTTCACTTCATGTAAGATTTTCAAATCATTTGATGGTAATGTCTGCATGTTCACAGTTGACTTAAAACACAAATAATTGTGTGAAACTCAAAAATAAGAAATAAGGCTTTATGCATTTACAGGTTATCAATCAGTCAGGCAGATTTCAAAAAAAGTCCCACAACAATGAATGTGTAATGAATTGTTCATAAATGGCATTGCAAGGTCATGTAGAGGTCATTCAAAGGTCATAGAAGGCAACTGGCATAGTTATTGTACTGGATTGCAGTTGACAGGTCAAAGTGTTTACATTTGAACATGTCATGTGTATAATATGATTGTTGTGTTCCTGCTAGACTTAGGCAACCTGACAAAACATCAAAATCTTTGTGCAGGACATTATATGATATTTTCCATTTTTATACCGTACATGTTTTACAACCAAAATTGCATACTTCGAAAAATCCACATTTTTTCCCCGTAAAAAAGGATTTACAATAAAAAAAATTAAAAAATGATCACAAACTTAAAAATTTTAATGAAATCATTAAAATTATATTTTAATCATAAATTAAAATGATATTATCAGAACAAAAGTAATAGAGTATCAAGAAATATCTTTTAGCAACTATTAGTATTTACATTCAATTTTCATCCAAGTATAAAATTTCTTATTATTAATACAGCAATCTAGCTGCTAAATATTTGTATTATTCTTCTAATAGTAGAACTTGGTGTTAGTTGCACTTCATTTAAATTCTATGCATTCATCATATATGAAAAGAAAATTGATTTTTATTGGCATGGAATATTTTTATCAGGAAATTGCTCATTCAGGAAATATATACTTGTATAGAACACTTGATGAGCTAACAGTGCAGAAAGATCTGTGGTATTTCAGTTGTTATAACTGATAATATCTGACATGTTTAAATTCTAAATTAATAAACATGTACATCTGTAGAAAAAGAGAAATTTGAGTGGTTTATACATTTGTAGTGATAGATTTAATTACATAGGATCTCTGAAGTGTATTAATAAATACGTAGATGTTGTGGCATTTCAAATGTTAAGATTCTGGCAATCATCTGGTATGTAGGTATAATTAAAAATATAATACTGCCTGGAGAAAATGTTAACACTTTGTGAGCTATACTAACCTGAGAAATTTTACTCATTTATAATTTGGATAGACAAGTGAACAGTAGTAGGCTAAGATTGTGTTTGCTCATATCTGTAATATCAGTAAAGTATGTGGTTTGGCATCTTGCTGGTTGAAACTGTATTTATATACCAAGCCTTCAAAAGAGCTACTTCCACTTGAAATGTGTCCAACATGCCATTCACACATCACAATATTCAAATCAGCTATTTCAGATTGAGGAGTCATTCCTTGAAAGAATTTTTTTCTCTTTAACTATTTGAGATTGTTGCATAAATACGTATCTCATTTTTCTAAATCATTTTTGTACAATATTAGCGGAGTGACTCGTTTTGATTTAAATACATTTGGAATCTTGAACTTACAGCATAAAAGAAATTTCGTAACAGTACTTTATATTTGTAGTTTGTCCTCAAGTAATATTTGAAATTAATGCTTTTCCCAGATGTGTAATAGAAAATATACATACTTTGCTGTTTCTGATTAAAATCTAACTGGAAAAATTCCCATATATAAAAGTGATCAAGTGCATAAGGCAACTTAGATTAATCAAGAAAAGTTTAGATTTATACTGTCAAGAGAATCATTACAAATATCCACATTTCCTATATACTTTTTTATAATCTAGTTAAATAATGTATTGCAGAATATCCAACTAAAGTTTAATGCATAAGAAAAGTTTTTCTGGAGGGGATTGATATTTTTTCAAAGATAGATGTTAACTTTAAATGAAGTTCCTTTTAATGAAAAGTTAAGATGAGCATTATTTTACTAATCTGGATAACAGAGATTGGGCGTAGATACTGTATCTGATAGTAGTATCTATTTCTAACAAGGATTATTTTAACTTTTCTTACAAAAATAAAAAGGCCATAATTAGGCTGATCATCAAGTAGAATATGATAAAAACCACATGTCTGTATTATAAAATATTCATGACTTCTTATGCAGTATCACAACTATCCTTAAAGGCTCCCAATGGGTATTTACAAGTGGTATGCAATTAATTATTGTACCTTAGGCATTTTTGGGCATAAGTGATGATAAAATATTTATGCACTGTAGCTGTAAAGTTTATATACCTCCATGTGTGTACACCAAAAGTTTTAGATCTTTGAAGGGTCAATGGTACCAGTAAAGAAAGCACTCAGACTATTTCTATCTACTAGATGGCGTTAGTGTCCAGAACCAAATCAAATACAGTTCCAAGTTTTGTGAATGAATAATCACATACACTTCCCTACAGGGAGCTCTGTGCTTGTACGATTCATTCACAAAACACTGTGTGTTTGATTGTGCCCATGACACTAGTACCACCTAGTGCATGCAAATGGTTAATTATGTCAGGAATTATAAGATATCTAGTTACCAGGTTTTTAAGGAGACAAAATTTAGAGAAAACAGTTTTGGCAAACAAAAGTTGTTTACTGGAACCAGTTTTCAAGAACTTGACCACCACCCCCTATCCATTTTTTTTGCGATTACCCCCGGGTAGTATTTATTAGCAAGGGGTTTGACTTACTTAGTTCAGCTGCTGACATTTAATGGAGGAATCAGTACCAGCTTATCTGCTATAAAGGCACCTCTATACAAATGTCTCCTATGAACATCAGTTAATGTATATCCCATTTATGCCTCATAATATCCATATATAAAGACCTCCTGCTCATAATGGTCAAAACTCGTAACTAGTTTAGATGCCCTTTCTAGAGAGGCTTGACCATATGGTAAAAATCGCTCATTATTTCACACTGCATCAATGCATGTACATATAGCTGAGTTGATTTACCTACGTTTTCAGCTAATGAAATTGTTAACAAGAAATTTTAATTGTTCAAAATAATCTTTGTAGATTGAGGCGACCATGTTACAGATCTCTAACATGAAACACAAGGTGGCATTACTAGTCAGTGATTCAGAATTCCAAGTCAAGTTGTTACCAACATACTCTAGTTTACTAGAAAAACAAGGGTACAGGGTGTACAAGGCCAAGAACATTCCAAATGGTATGATATTGTACAACATTTCATGAGTAAACTGTTGTGGCCTTTCCTGATTAGAGCCTATCAGTAATAGTTTTGACACATTTTTCTTGCCAGCAATAAACTGAATGAGTTATTTTCTGAAACTTCACTCCTGTGATGAAAAATTTCGTAAAGCTAAACAGTGTGAGAGAAAGATTAATCTGAGAAATTGTCAGAATTTCAGAACTACCTAACTTTGACTTCTTTCAGATCAAACCTGGAACAGTCTATTCTGTTTTAAGAACAAAAATGACTGCGACGAACAATACCTTGCTTACATTGCTAAAGGGTCTTTCATTAAGATAAATAGAATACTACCACTCACAAGAAGTCTTGTGGCAAAAGACGAATTATGTCATACACTAAATCGTGTACGGAATGTACCAGGTATTTAATGAAATTTGCTTGTTTCAATGTTTGTTGTACTCTCACAGATAATTTGCAGTAAGATCAGGTAGCATGATGTTAAACTTTGATTTCCTAAAATAAGTTATTCAGTGTTGTTTTTTCATAACTTTTTGCTTATAGATATGTTACCAAATCTCTTTTCAGTGATAAAGAGAAACAATATGGTACCAACATGCTTTGTTCTACCTTCCCAATATGAAGAATTCTTATTAACTGCTGCATCACAGGGAGACAATTCTAAATGGGTTGTACAAGATTTAGACAAAGATAACAACAGTCACCCAAAGCTTGTTCAGCCTGGAAGTATTTCTGATTTTGCAAAAGTAAAACAGTGAGTTTTCTTAAATATATTTACATGCTAAGCTCAATTTTAATTCCAATCTCTGTCCACAGGAAGGTGAGAGGGTCAAAGTAGCGTTCATCCTTTGTAACTTGTGCGTTTTGAGAACAAAATTGTGATCTTTATTATTTAACTTTCTCTCTGCCACCCATTATGCCTGATGAATTTGATTGGTAAATGATTGTACTTGTAATCCAGAAATCCTGGTTGATGTGGTCAAAATTCTTTTTATAGTGGCTAGTTGGTTAACAACAAAGTTAAATGTGTGCAGCCTCAGTTAACATAACCATATAAACAGCGGCATTTTTGGGGTTATGTCTGAAATTGTAATTTTCAGCACATTGGCTGCATGTGCCCCAAGAGTCAAAAGATGGTTTCTTAGGTTGAAAAAGGCTAATGGTGTAAGGGATCTTGTAAATAACCTGGGTTTGGTGCTACAAAACTGTTATAAACCGTACAATGTACCTTCAACCTGCATTTACTAACTTGTCAACACCAATTCTTATTTCATTTTCAGATTTCAGTCTAAGAATGCCATTGTGCAACAGTACTTCCAAAACCAACTTATGTTGTTTGGAATGCCATTCAGCATTCATGTGGTTGTTCTGGTCACTTCACTTACCCCATTACGAGCATACATACATTCCAGTAGTATTGTTCAGTATAGGAACGATTATCAAAGAGATTTTCAAAAGGTATCAGTAACTCTTATGTAACCATTAATAGTAGCCTGTGAGAATATAATATACCGTCCAAAATTATAATGCGATCTGTATTATATGAAAGATGTTGCCATTTTCTCCCATTGTACAAATTGATTGCTTTGTAAAATGTATGTAACTATCCTGTTACAGCGTCATACAATATGAGAACCTGAATCATGAATAGTTGTAATATATATTTGGAACAGAAAGTTTATACATACATTTAAAGCCCCAATGTGACTTTGCCTCTTTATCACAAGATGATGCTGAGCATTTGAATAAAGGTTTAAGAAACTGTCGGAATGTGAATATTTATTTTAATTTTCCCAGTTGTTTAAAAATTTTATGTTTGACCACCTTATATGGTAGTGCATATTAAAGATATTATTTTAGATTACTTAGCTTTGACTAATATTTGCCATTTGTTCAAGTTGTGCTTTTAATTATTTAATATTAACATGTGATACGCCAAAATACTTCTTCGTACCAATTAATTTAACTTGCGTTATATAATTATTTGTCTTTCTTTTTCTTTTTGAGCAGGTGCTAAATAGAGTGTGGAAGTTACAACAATTTCAGCAGTATCTCATACATCATTATAGTAAAGATGCCAGTGATGTCGCTTTTAGAAATATTGAGAGTATTATTGTTCAGACATTAATGGCATCACAGTACCAGATTTTTAATCATCATAGGTTAGTCTAAAAATTTGTGTCAAGATATTTTAACTAATTGTCAGGTTTACTGTATTTTACTGCATGTAAATTAATATAAACATAGTGTAGTGTATGCATTTCAAAAAGCTAATGTATAAAGACTGCTGTAAGTGATTGTGGCCTTATTACTATAGGTTGTATCAGGATTTTCTGTTGGTTAATTAGGGCCACCAAGAAATCTCTAATATCCCTTAGCTAATATATAGAAAAAAATTCTTCTCAAAATAGCTTTTTTTTCTGTAAAGGTAGAGCATATTTACACATAAAATTCTGTTAATTTATAGGGACCGGTGCATATTGTAGTACATTTCTTGTACATACTGTTACACCTAATTCTCATAATTATATTTTCATATGTTTAGTACTCTTCATTTCAGGTGTAATAGTTGTTACCAGCTTTTAGGATTTGAAGTCCTCTTCAACAAATCTTTTCATCCTCTTATAACTAAAGTCACAGATACTCCTCTTGATGACTGGCAGGATAGTATAAATACCACCCAGATTTTAAATGACACTCTGCGAGTACTGGATTCTGCTTTGAGTAAAAACACTGTTAATAACTTGCTGCTAGCGTTAAAAGATTTGGAAAGTGAAAATGGAAAGCTAGTGCCATGTAGTGATTCCTCAGTAGCAGAAGATAATTGTTTAAAACAAGATGATCTTTGGTATCTTATGAGATTATTAAGTGAAAGGGAAAACTTAGGAAATTTTCAACAGGTGATTGCAAGTAAACAAGTACAAATTATAACTCTTAAGAACTGTCCACATAGTTACAACATTCTTAAATCTAATTAATCATCGACTGTTTATATGTGCAGTAGTAATTTTGAAACAGACATACTTCTGTCTGCAAAAAGACTTTCTGTTAATTTTTCTGGTATCATTTTACTTCGGTTTGAACTTTGTGTAAATTTAAAAAAAAAATCTTTTCAGCTATTTTCATATATAGAAACAAAACACTGACTGTAACCATACCTTCAATGTATTTGCTTTGCTATTACTGAACTTAAAGATTCTATTTACGTGTATTTACCATGAATAATGAATTCTTTATGCCACCATATTTCTAATTTTAGCTATACCCAAAGGTGGATGCTATGCGATATTCAACTTTATTAAAAGAGTTCAAAAAGTTTTCTGACCTCTCACAGCTTGGTAATACCTCTACAATTGAAGAAACAGTACGACTGCATCCTCTATTGTTAAGTTTAGAGAAATATTTGTATAGCTTGACCAGTCAGGATAATTATGAGGAAATGAATTTACCATTGTAAGTTGACACACCTTTTTCAATAACATAATATGCAAATGACTTCTGACCAATGGTATATATGGGGATAAATTTTTTTATCTTTTTCATGAAGTGCAAATACATAAAATACCTGTTTAGTGTCCCCAGTTCATTAGGGCTGTTCCGCTTTGAATTGTAGGGGGGGGGGGGCGGACGGCAGTTGAATAGAAATATTACGGGTGATGGGTATAGTACTTAAATACATATTATAGGTGGTGGGGTGGGAAAATAAATCCATTTGACGGGTGGTTGGTATAAAGTTCAGGTC
>JAOXYB010068722.1:6882-24274 GCA_028565635.1 Phoronis ovalis
TTATTATTAGTCATACCTATAAACATAGACCAACTGTACTGAGTACGACTCGCTGTATATCATTATTATTATTAGTCATACCTATAAACATAGACCAACTGTACTGAGTACGACTCGCTGTATATCATTATTATTATTAGTCATACCTATAAACATAGACCAACTGTACTGAGTACGACTCGCTGTATATCATTATTAATGAATATGCAACCTAACATTTTTTAAATATTTACTTGAGTACATTGCTCGTGCGCCACTCCCAACTCCGTTGCCATTTTGTATCACTCTAGTTTGGCCGTCTTTATTCTTGGCGGAAACTTCCACTGTGTATCGGCCATTAACCGATAAATTTACAAGGAAGGCGGAATATATACCGTCATCTTTTGTTGTATCTGCTCCTAAAGTATTGGAAATAAATAATATTGCAAGTTAATAAATATTTTGTGCCTACTCCTCACTACTGCATGTTTAATTACTACACGAAAATGCAAACTTTAACTTTGATTATAATTAACACTCCCAAGGGAAACATTTTCCTCAAGAACGTGATATTACGAGATGGACATCGATAACTCTTAGGCATTGGTGCTGACAAAACAACCTGGTATGGAACTTTGCAGAGATAAAATCCAAATATTCTAAGAATATTCAGCTTCCTTAAATGTTGGTTTGCTATCTTATTTCATCCAGGCAACTTAATTGTATTGAGCCGACAGCTCGTCGTGTCGTGGTTGTGATAAATGGTCAATCTGCTTTGATAGTCGTACGATTAATATTACAATGATGACATTGATCGTTGTCGTTGGTAAGGATTGCATCTGTGATGACAATATTAAATTATGACAATATTAAATTCTAAAAGATGATTGTAAAATGTCAATGTTTACCTAAACCGTTGTCGTACAGCATCACTATTATTGGATCTGCATGCGGCCTGTCCACATTGGCTACTACTTGAGCATCTAGTATTGGTGCATACCCTTGAGAAACTTCAGCATAAATTATGATGTGTTCCGGAAATATAACGGCAATTTTATTAAGCCAAGAGAAGCACTTGATTGGGTACGTTCCATTACGTACACTTGTTTTTACATCTACTACTACGGGATCTATACCATATCCATACACGGAATAAGTCCAGTTTCCTGCCTAAACAAAATATCACATACTAATACTAGATGAATATATATTTCTATTTTAGTAAAAGCAATATAATAGTTCAGCTATTAGCACTAGATCAATGGGTTTCTTGATATTTCTATCTTGACGTGCATAGGGGGGCAGTCAATATCAAAGTGGGCACCCATGTTCCAACATGGCCTTTCAAAAAAGCTTCTAACGAATTCGAAGTGAAATTCTGCAAGAAAATACAACCCTAAGGAAGTCGCACCTTCAAAAAAAACACCCCTTTTCGTGATTTTAGCCACACAAAAAAAACAGACCTAGGCACGAAACATACCCTTTCACGGGAAATTTTGTTGGAACATGCGTACCCTCTTTCATATTGACTGCGCCTCTCGGGGGACCAGGAAACAGCTTAAAGATGCACAAACAATGTAACTTTCTAAAGAGTCCGGCAAAGTCATGCAATAACATCGCAATACAAATTACAGCACGTTCTTTAAAAATTGTAGAGGACAGGAATTTCGTTTATGAAAATATTTATTTTTTAAAAATATATAAATATTGTAATAATATTAGTATGAAGTACTGCTACAATACGTACCTTAGCTTTTGGAACGTGAACTTGTGCAATGTTAAACGTTGTGTCGTTCTTGTATTCGCTACTACCGCTTTTGTATATTTTATTTTTTGGACTGGTGACGTTTACCTACACAATGGACAACGTTACCGTAACAAACTCTGTTATATTATTTTAAGTGAAATGATTGACAAAATCTATGACATGAAAGTGTATACGCTTTGATACCTCACTGATGTTGTATCATGATGCACGTGACATGCTTACTGTACCAAAATATTAATAAGTTTTTTAATTAGCGAGGAAACGTTGTTTCTACTTTATTACAACCGACTATACTAAAATTAGTAAATTTACGTTGTAATTAGCTCTCTGTGGAAACGAGAACACAAACTTTGTGTCCATTCCAACACTTTCATCCAGTAAAACAAACCCATGATGAACACTGCCATTGGCAATCGTTACAACGTAGTTACTTAACTGGA
This sequence comes from Phoronis ovalis, assembly GCA_028565635.1. Lineage (NCBI taxonomy): Eukaryota > Metazoa > Phoronida > Phoronidae > Phoronis > Phoronis ovalis. The sequence continues at coordinate 9,070 of JAOXYB010068722.1, forward strand.
AAATCAAAACAAATATTTAAAAAATGAAATCCGACATTACACGTATTTAAACATTAATGAGCTTTCTTCTAATTTCAATACAAACATAGCATACTGGATTTTTTTTGTAATAAAAAGTAAAAATCTAAATGTGTACTAAATGGTATGCTTCTTAAATCCTTACTCACCGTTATTTCACTCCCGCCAAGTGAATGACCTATATCAGAAAATGCTACACTGAATACATCGGTAGTGAAGTTTTCGTTTTCAGAGTAGTAATAAAAACTGCCTCCTACAACAAAAATAATTTTTTTTAGTACGAGTGGGGTTCGAACCCACGCGGACATTTGTCCATTGGAACTTAAGTCCAACGCCTTAACCACTCGGCCATCGTACTGCATATGCAGAAATCAGGTCAATGATTCATTAATATATAATTTAAATGTAGCTAGGTGATTGTAGATTTTCTTATTATTCAAAACATGATAACTGTGTCTTGATGAGAAAAATGTGGGCAATTATGTTAACTTTTTTATACTGTAGCTGTGTAGTGCTACTAAACTCATTTATGCCAACATCGAAATGGCCCCAGAATATTAGTTATTTGTACCCAGACTATTATTTGGAAGCTTATTTATACAAAGGCCACATCTATTATACAATTTTACGGCAGGTGATGGCTGGTATTGTTAAAGAAATCTTTTGAAATAAATAAACGCTTCTTATGAGAAAAGCAAATTTAACTACCTGTTTTCTGTGAGAGAGCTTCCAGTCGATCTTCCGCTTCTTTACCAAGTCCGATTGTGTCCACAGTCACCCCACTATCAACAATGTACTGTATGAACGTTTCGTTGGATAACTTTGTATGCATAGTTTTCATAAATGGTGCAACACTTTCTTGACCATCACTTATTAACACTATTTTAGAGCCATCAACAGTTGAGGATGTATTCGTTTGAAGAACCTTATTTAACAATTGAACGAAAAAACGGTCACTGTACAATATATAATAAACAAAAATCACACACCGTATACTTAACATTTTTTTACTTATTAATATAAAAAATATTTTTTCTTCGCTTAATAGGCGATTTTTGCTAAATATTATAATGTCAAGTTGATACGAACAAGCATTTCATGTTTTGTTTGTGCATGCCGAAATTATATCGGAAGTACGGTGGCCGAGTGGTTAAGGCGTTGGACTTAAGTTCCAATGGACGAATGTCCGCATGGGTTCGAACCCCATCCGTACTATAATTTTTAAATTATAATTATAAAAATATAGTAAAAAAGATTTGTTTAGTTATTTTTAATAACATGTATTTAATGGATCACCATATTTCATGAGAAGAGTTCAGCTATTTGCTAGAAGACACATTGATCGAGGTGGATGGGAAAATCTATTGTATCCTTTTTCATACATGTATGAATTTTATCATTTAGTTACCTTCAGTGCCTCTGACAAACCCAAACCAATGCATGTTGTACCACCAATATCTCGCTCAGTAGGAATTTTATCCGCGAGTCTCAGCTTGTCCGCTTCATTTTTGATGACAGTCGGAGAAATAAAAACTTTAGCAAATCTGCTAAATGTTATCATAGCGAACTCTATTCCCAATGGAAGCTCGTTTTTTAAGAATTTGGTGAAAGCTTGCCCAAGTTTGAAAATTCTGTTGTTCTGTGAAAAAAAGCAAACAGTAACGTGTATTATTAAAACTTTCTAGACTAAAGCGTGTATCAAGTAATTTTTAAATGTTTTCAGATGTCAACTGAGAAAACGTACTGTAGAAATTGCGCAAAAATGTAATAAACTTTATGTTAACATATGAAAAAATAACTGAATACTGTAAATATATGTAGACAAATGTTATAAAACCTTTATCTATTGTCCTGGTAGCATCGTGAATGGCATTTAATATTTATAATTTCAAAAATATAGTACGAATGGGGTTCGAACCCATGCGGACATTCGTCCATTGGAACTTAAGTCCAACGCCTTAACCACTCGGCCACCGTACTTTCGATGTAGGCTCCGGGTTACATACTTGAGTTTGCGTTGCTTTCATGCTTCTATGCGAGGAATTATGATTTTTTAAAGAAAAATAGCTGGAATTCGCTAGCTAACTGACTAACTTACTTTTGCCATTGAGCCAGACTGATCCACAACAAATACGATCCTCTGTGTGTTCTGAGAGTATGAAAGGCGAAATTGTGGGGTAGTATCGTTAACGAATCTAGGCGGATTTGCTCCATTCGCAAAATCAGGATGATTTACTATGACGTCCCATGTTCCTTTGTAGTTGCATAGTATATTGTGCTTGCTGGGTGCTTCAACATTATGTTGTAAAGTGAAATCTGTAGGAGCACTTTCACAGAAATTGACAACCTACAAGAGTGATTGATGTGATTTATACAGTTTCATAACACTGACAAATCACATTTTCAAAAATATTATTAATTATCTTGCTGAACATAAAGAACAGTCTGGAAAGTCACCGAGCCCGGGATACAGAGTTTGTTGCCGTGTAGAAAGTCTTCAGTATCTGGCACTACTACGATATAACTTAATTATATTAGACCCAGGCAATATTATTAGTGCGTTATATGCTTAGCACGTCGTAAAAGCATCTGAAAAAATTAAAATATGCATCTTTGAATTGCTTACCGATTTTAAAAATTGCATGCTCATAATAGATGTTTTAGCAGTTCCTTTCTGTAAATCTGGGAAGAATTCACACTTATCTTGTGGAATACTAGTTTCTGTATCCATATCACACGATGTGTAATTTTCAATATGCAACACATCACCAACAATATCACCAGAACACAGTGTCGGTACCAGATGGCCTGTTTGATTTAGGTAAAAATTCGGGTACAGATCACTTTCTGTACCTGCACTATATTCATCAAAGACTCCATAGCGAAGGTGAGCAAACTCATGCACAAACAAGCGACCTAAGATGCATAATCACATAGATATGAACATTTTTTAATATTAATACACACAACATGGTACACGACTTTTCGAATTCGCTTGTTAACATATTAAACATTGTGATCCCTTAAGATCTAAATATACTTTTGGTTTTGATATACTAAGGATTGCACATTATATCTGTTCTAATAATATAACCATGCAGCTTCCTATTATATTTTTATTTATTTCGTAACGATGATCTTGTCCATAGTGTATACTGTTACACTGATTTTTTTTCGAATTGAACAGTATAAAGTCGTCATCCTCTGAGGCAAATACAACGCCTTGATGGTTAACTTGAAAACCAGCATCAGCAGTCTAAGAACGCCGGAGACTGATTATTTAAATAAACCGAAAACTATGGGAAAATGGAATTGAAAAAAGATGCTGAACATGATATGATATTGTAACATAATTAAAGATAATTCTGTCATTGTTTTTTTATATATGTATACAATATTTACCCGCATCTCCAAAAAGGTCTCTTTTCCCATCAGCGTTCAAGACAAAGTCAGGTGTCAGGTGTATAAACTGTCCCTCTTCACCACATCCTCCTGGTTGCTTTACGTAAGGATTATCGCCCCATAGTGTGTGTGGTTTATCTATGATGACGTCAGCATGTTCAAAAGTACTAGGCTGTCCATGTTCGTAATTCTGTTTTCGTTTCCATGATGATGGAATGAGAATTGTCACTTGCCTTATGAACGCTCGATGTCTGGATGCTTCATACAGATATGATGAGCTGTCAGTGATAGTTTTCTGGAATGCGCAAGACGAACTTTTGAAATTTTGCACATGTTATGCGCGCATTAACATATAATTGATAAATTTAATTGTACGTATAGAACCCGGGGTATAGAAACAGTCAGCTTCCGTCATAGCTATATATTTGCAAGAAATGGGGAGTAGGGAAGCAATACAATGACATGCTGTGAAAAGCACAGGTTCAAGATGACTCGGGATATTAATTTCAATTGATCAAACCGCCGTCTCATTTGATCATGGCACGGGGAACACACACGTTTATCTTATTTGTCTTTCGGTATAGGAGGTAAATCACTTAATTGACACTTTCGATGATAATAACCAAGAAACAATGATTAAATTTCATCATATGATGAAAAAATAATATACTTTCTTGAAACTGATGCAGTTCGTATCTTAGCCACAAAATCTGAGGAATCTAAGCTACGAGCGAATGTTGGTATTTATGAAATAATTAAATGGTGCAATTGCTTGGGTTAAATATAAAATGACTTTACTAAAATCTGTTTGGATTTTTAAATCAAAGTTTAATTAGCGGGTTTAACATACATACACTAACTATGTCAAAACACCGTTAATTTTAACCGGCAATTAAAATTGAGTTATTCTTACTTTTAGCTCAGTAATAATCATTCCATCCTCCTCTACGCTACTCTGAATACTAACCACCAAGTCCTCATATCCGTTTTTACTTAATTTCATTGAAGATCTGCTGCGGCATTCACAAGTTACCAGAAACACAAGAATTAACAAACATAACTGCATCTTCGTTATAAGTGCTATGATGGACTTAATTTCATTACCAATACAGTCATCATTTTAAAAAACAGATCCAAATTATAGAATGTTTTTAACGTATGTTTGCTGTCATTGCAAGTTGACCTTCAAGTTTTTTCTGCATTTTTATCCAGTAAGGCACGCAATGAATTGTGGTTCTACATTTATAACTCCCAGTGACGGTGATAAGATGCCCTATTTCCCTTATGAGAAATTATACCTGCAGTCCTTCCTCCGGGACATGTACAACATATGTTCCGATATTGCTATATATGTTTACCTCGGTTCACATCATCACATGCAATGATATATCACATAAGTAAGGTTCAAAGATCTGTAGCTTTATTGTCTTGATGAGAACTTTATCATTTTGTTTTATCATCTGTCGACTATGTAAACAAGTAGCTCTGTCCTCACATGATTGCCACTATAGGTAGCGCTACTTTGCCGGAGAACGTGAATACTGCAAAAAGAAAACCAAATAGCTCCATACGATGCATAAACGTTGCAAATGTAAACAAGGCGATAAACTAAAACACAGTGCAATATATTTTTTACAGTTTTTTAAATTGTCGTCTGTGTATCACAATTTAATAACTAATCAACAGTAAATTGAGTTGTATGCCGCCCAACAATTACTGCATGTCAGCATCTATAGCTATGATCCTATTGCGAGACACCTCGGTTAATTGCTATGTGATGTGTAATCTGCCATTCCAAGAAATATAACTATCTCACATAAGCAACATGTACTGCAATATGTTATATTCATCACTTCTAAATTTTTTAATTTTTTCAGTACTTTCCCACATGCATTGTATCGAGATTGCGATTTACTGTAAAAAATGCATAAAATAGCTGTTGTTTATCCATTTTGTTCATTTATAAACGTAACGACAAGAGAAAAAATCCGGTTAATTAAAAGATATAACGAAAACATTTTTTTATATCTTTATAATTAGTTATAAAGATTATAATATTAATTAAAGCATGCTGCTCGGCTGAAATTTTATACTTTACAGGACGTATTGTATTTTAATCACTGCGCATGCGTGATCTCCTAGGCTACTGTAAACTACCAACAGGTCATGTGTATTAGCAGTAGTTTCATAAAGGAAGCCATACATAGTAATAATAAGACTACTGTAACATAGTTAAGTGCCTTTGGTAATGACAACTCTATTTTTATGTTTTCTAATTCATTATGATATGAATTTAAGGTAGGCAATCTTCTTACTTCTGTATTAAAAATTAATGAACTATTAATTATTACATGTTCATTGATTAAATTTAATAGTAGCCTATTAGTTAGATTACCAAGTAAAGAGTTAAAAAGTCATTAGTCGAGATCGTGAATACTTCTCTAGTGTAGAATTGTATGCTCGCCTTGAAAAAGGTCTAGTTTTATATATTACAATATTGTTGCAAGGATATCGACATCGGCAATGACTTTGGACTTATCCTGCGTTCTCAATTATGATTGACCTATATGATTATTTTGATTAACTTATTTTTGTCGCGGCCACGTCCAGGATTAATACAATTTGTCCGATCTGTTAATTCCCTGTAGATTCCCCGTTTGGATTCATAGTTGAACTTATGGGTAGTCTGCATCCTCGTGGAATTATCAACAGAATACAATGGAAATGTAACTTTTGTATGATTAAGAAAAATAAGTCTGAGTTTAATACAACATGTTTGTCCCGCTTTTATACCGACTTGTACCTAATGTATCAAATTATTGTCCCGGATTATTATGAAATATTAAATGGGTAACAGCTTCTTAATTGAAACCTATGGCTTCTATGAGGAAATTTGTTCAGATCAAAACCAGGAGCCAAACACCAGCAATAGTATCGATGACTTCATACGGCTTTATACTCTCTTAACATGTCTAGCTAGCTTTCTTAGACAGGCAAACAATAGCTAAACAGCCCCTAATAGTAACAGTTCACATACACTCACGTCTTCTTTTTGTATTATACTGTGTACACTATATGCAGCTTTTCATTCTGAGCTGTAAATTACGAGCCATTAAAGTAAATATAAACCATATATAATACTTTCTTTTGTTAGCTATTTCTACATTATTAAAATTGTTTGTAGCAATAAAGTTAATATTCTTCTAAAAGCTTAGAAAAAAACACGTTAAAAGAAATTTAAAATTTAGCCACCCTACTACAAACAACTAGACAGGAATTGTATACAAGTTATCCATGCGTGTAAAATTGAGAAATATAAAAATGTATATAAATGTACGGGGAAAATAGCATTAATGTTTTAACACACTTTTATTTTGAAGAAAGTACAGCGCCATAATAATTCGTACGGTGTCTCTCAGAAACAAACAAGATATAATTTAAAATTTAATGTTTTAGAGTTGTTTAATTGAAATATTTAAGTTAACAAAAGTAAGCACTTTTACTTTCATGAAAACTAAATTCTATTATACTTTGTTTATTGAAAAAAAAAATTAATAAAAGTTAGTTCAAAATTATCGTTCAAAATAATGAAAATAAAGCAAGTAGTAGAGTAAGGTAATTAAAGTATACTCCCTGGGAATACTGTTATTCGATATATAAATTATATGAGATTTGATCTGTCCAGTAAGCGACATTCGATCTGAGTGTGTGGATTATAGCCTAAGGCCTTGATTCATTTTCCTATAACTTGCATGTCGTAAAACATGCCTCGTCACATCTCCATTAGTGTCATTAGACGTAGTGCATATACATAAAAATCGCAGTGCCGAGATATAATAACATATAATGACAAAATGAAGCTACTTTTATTTTCATTGTAATTTATTCCTGACATTATCTTCCAATTTATCGATATATAAGTAACATTTACTTATGATTATGTTAGTCGGTAGCAAACGTTATTTTCTGAAGTATGCTTCCCGAAAGGAGAGCTAAAAAGGTGCGTCATAAAACAATTGACGTGTGCATAAAGTATATAAACGATTTTTTATCCCTTTGTATTGTTCGTATTCAGAATAGATATATGATTTGACACCAAATCGACAAAAATGTGTTATACTGATGTCTAAAAACTAAAAGACCATTTCATTTTTTAAGAATGAACTAACTTGTTCTCTTTGTAATGGTTTATCAACCTTTGCTGTATAAAAAAGATATAATTTGTATAATATTTTAACGTTTTGTTTTATAGGCATATTAACTGAAAGTGGCTAATCATGTTATCTATAATGGAACATTCTGCACCTAGTAGGAATAGCTTAGACAGCGTTTTACAAATTAATCCGTTTGGATTTGAATCTCAAACAAGTTTTGATGCAACGCAAACGCTGCTGACTCATAGAAGCGATAGTTTTATACAACGTTCCCCTCCCAAAGATAACGATATATGGAAAAGACCTCCACCAGATTTTAGGATTCAAGTTTATGAACCTAGACCCCCAAAAAGAAATGCTACAGAATCTATGCAGCCATGGAGATATGCAGATATATCCAAAAGTACAGAAATAGATATCAAACAACCTGTAGAAAAAATTGAAAATCTTGAAAGTGCCTTACCAACGGTGTTACGCCCAAGAAGACCACCAAGTCCGAAGATCGTTACAACTGGTTTTAATATCCCAGGATCTTATGATGCAAGAATATTATATGTTCAAAATGGAATGTACAAGCCAGGAATGTACCAGTCACCAAAACCACACGATTTCCGCGGGGTAGGTATTTTTATATTTTTTTCTAACATTATTTATCCTAATATAATTCCGGAGGTGAAACACATTATTTATTTAATACTTCTGCTTAGTGCAATAACAAACTGCTTTAGTGAAGTGCGTCCTTTGCAGAAATTCATTAAAAAATAAATGAGTGAAAATATAATTTATTTAATTAAACTTAAATTTTTCAGTATCCACCAATTCACACACTGGGATTACCAGAATTTGAAACGAGACATGAACATGATCCGTCAAACATAAAATTTAGAAGTCAACGAATAAATACAAGTGAGTTTTCTTATATTATATAATTCCGTTTCGTCTGTCAGAAATCTTGTAATATACCCAGGTCTAGCAGAACACGTCAAGAAATGATCATCTCGTTCAGGAGCGGTCTCAAGATTTAAGGTTTGGGCTTCGAATTGCATATTATAGCATATTTAACTATTATAATTTTTTTCTTATGGGCCTTGTGAATGGAGTGGGTTCGATCGACACCCCTCCCTGAACCGCCAAGCTCTCTCTATGGGGCTGCAGCCGATCGAGGATTTAACGGAGGATTCATCCTTGTAGCCCCACCCCCCCCCGTTTATTCATTGAGCTCGAGACTGAGGACTGCTAGCTAGAAATAGTTATGTAGACAACACTAAACGTAGCGTCAGGCATGTACACTGCTTATATTATATTTGACAAATTGAACTGACTGGCTCTGATAGAACCCACCCACTGACCAAAACAAACAAAATACGTGTAGAGGGCGGAATGCATATTTTTTTCTTTCAGTTCTGACCAAGCATCCTTTTGTTTATTTTCCAGTTTATAATATGAAACAACCCAACCTACGGGATGTCTCTGGACGCCAAATGTCCAAACCAGCAACACCTAAACTTATGTGGGATCCTCAATTAATTCTTCCGAAAGGGCCATGGCCTACAAAGTCTATGGAAACCACAGTAAGTTATTGTAGTATTTTATAAAGAAAACTCCGGAGATTTTACATTGTCATTTATTGGGATATATTTACGTTACTTGCTTTAAAAGAGGTTTTCTTTTTTGCATATATTCGTTGCATTCTTTCCAGCGTCACCGTAGGAAAAATCGCTCAATACGAAGTGCTGTAATGGATCGCGTGGAAGAAAAGTTGACTGCTCAATGGGCTAAAGAAAAGCTAGAAAAAGAACTTGAAAAACAGAAAAAAATGAAATATGAAAATGCAATTCTCAGTAGAAGATTTTGATTAACATTTTTAAATTAAAAAAATATGATGCTGTTTTGAACATTATTGAGAAATGATATAAGATATGTTACTGCCGGTAAACTGGGTTTGGCCTGCGTCTACATAATGACCAATCATAATGTGATTGTTATGCCCTGATCTTTGTGATTTTTTTTGTTTTAATTTCTGCATAATATCATAGACAATGTCCTTTACAGTTTATCTTCACTTTTAGTAAGAAACGCTGCAGTCACTTGGTCATTATAAAATCCATGTGATACAATAGAAGTTCGTCCAGTAACATGCTTCTATACTAGTTTCCTTTTAAGACCTAGCAGATTGTAAAGAATGTAATCTTTTCCTCATGACCAAAGGAATGTGTGCTCATACCCACAGTTAACTGTGTTCATAACCGGGGTTCATACCAACAGTAAACTATGCTCATATCAAATCCTGGGTTCATACCCACAGTTAACTATGCTCAAAACCTGGCCCGGGGTTCATACATACCCACAGCAAACTATGCTCATAGCCTGGGTTCATACCCACGTACAGTAACTCCGATGATATTTTTGCGCATAATCAAAATTGTACATAAATATGCAATCAAAAACGTTTTAAGTAGTTTATTAACTATATATTGTTCTATCTACTGTTTACACGGAATTGCGAAATTTAATATATTGACGGCCAGGGCGCACGGTTTAATTAAGACAATGTGTGTGATTTATCTAATCCTGATTTCACGTATTTAATTTTATCTATTGATAATGTTTTGTGTGGTTTCTGTCATGTTTAATATGTTATCATTTACATGTACAGTAGGTGCTTCTCAATTTAATGTTCCTACGAGATTATCTTACCTAATTACATCTAGTCCTTGATATTACTAACATCTCATAAGGTGAGAGATTATCGCGGAATAATTATTGCATGACTGTTGGTGAATATGAGGTTTACACGTTTTTGCAAAATTAATATTTAAATGTTATTGCTTGTCACTTTATGCCTTTGCATTTCATGTTGAAAATAAATATTTAAAAAAAATATAAAATCATGCTTAACTTCTTTGATTTGCTATTTTGCCGTACTTTTAATATTCAAATTTTAAATCATTACCGTGCTGTTTCATAAAGTTACTATTTTGAATAAATTCTTTCATTGTTTTATATCTTAGAGTTTATTTATATCCGTGTCCTACTTTAAACGAACGTCCAGCAGTGGTCTGCCCGGGGGTACTCAAGGATTTTTGACTACCGGATGTGCCGCGGAACCCAAAATTTTAGCTTGTGGTAGCAAACCCAATCCAAATTTTAGGGTAGCAATCTAAATTTTGTGAAATATAAGGGTAGCAATCCAAAATTCTAAAATATTTGAGTATAGATAGCAATCCATTTTTTACCCTGGTTTTTACCTTAAAATTCTAGAAATACATAGCACGGGGCTCATCACGTTGGGTTATACAATAGGACGGTGTTACACATGAGAGCACCGAGGTATCTATAAATACCACTTCATGGCCGTCAGATGGGGGTGGGGTGCGTTGGGTGTGAACGCACCCCCTTTTGAAATGGGGGTAACCCGTGTAATGGTAACGCACCCCCCTTTGAAATGGGAGGACCATTAACGTAATGTTAACGCACCCCCTTTTGAAATAGTAAACGCACCCCCCCTTTGAAATAATAACTCGCTCCGTTTTGAATTGACAGGGAGAAACGACCTTTTTTTTATTCTCAAAACAACAAAAACGCACCCCCCTTTTGAAAAAGTGTCTGACGGCCCTGCACTTGCCATATGGACACTTGATATTATGCTGGCATGTAATCTAAATTTTGTGAAATATAAGGGTACACATTTTTTAATATTTGAGTATAGCTAGCACCCGCCCGCGAAAATTTATATAGGCCTATATGGATACAAACCTAAAATTAATTATTTGCGGTAAGCAGTGCCGGGGTAGCAATCCAAATTGTTGAATATCTTTACGGTAGCAATCCAAAAAAAAATACAGTAAGAATTAATTAAGTCCCGGAATTAAGTATACATTCAATCCAAATCCAAATTTTCAACTCTGCTGCACACCCCCACCAAAAATAATTTAATCCCCCCCGGAGTGGTCTGAGTGCTTTATCAGCATATTTGTAATGTTTTAATTTCGTTGTTGAAAATCCAGTCACATGAAGGCTGATGAAATTATGGTAGGCCGGGATGATGAAACATTTCGCATTGATTTCGGGAGAGTGGGGGTTTATTAATTTAAAGAAAACTATAGGTTCAAAGCGGGCACGATGTCAGTAATTGTTTTTATGAAATGTAAACATTACGTTGTGTTCACAATCCCATTGTTGTTTGCCCCCCCCCGTTTCCTCACGTTTTCTCAACGTTTTCCCTACGTTGGTTAGTATCAAATGTATTTACTAAACAAGTATGATGTGATGTGGCCATCAAGGTAATCAAAAGGTAAAGGTATCAATTCAACGGCAATTCAACTATCAGACCAGTCCTGCCGCCTACATCAGTCCTACAGCTTGAACAGTTACTGTTTTTAATATATTTAACGCTCTTTCCTTATAATACCAAATTACTTATGAAATGCAATCGAAAAACACCAGAAAGGATCTTTAAAGCTCATTAATAAGTAGTTGTATAGCTTACACATTTGTTTCTGCTTCATTTGTTTGTGAATTTGTAATAAATATTTGGAGCGTCACTCGTCCTAGTTTTTACCTTAAAATTGTAGAAATACATAGCACGGGGCTCATCACGTTGGGTTATAAAATAGGACGGAGTTACACATGAGAGCACCGCGGTATCTATAAATAGCACTTGCCATATGAACACTCGACATTATGCTGGCATGTAATTAATCAGTGAGGTAAGTCGAGAAAGTTTGGGCTTTATAACTTTTAACTAAAAACTTGTTGAGTTGGTTATGGTATGCTTGGCAGTGACATGCCAGCGGCCCCGGCGATGGTACCGTTATTGGTATTAAACTTTTAAAAGTTAGATTTAGAATACCCTGGGATCTTCGATAGATGATGAAGGCCAGGACTGATCGAGGTCCCGCACTGAGGTATTGTGACATTGTGACAGTCACTGATTGACATACATACAACAATTTTTACTAGTTTTTGCTAAAATAAAATAGGATGTGATCGAATGAGTGCTCCTTAATTATGTCATGATGGCGGCTCATGAAAAGAATGTAAGCCTACTTGCATTTTGACGGTAGCAGTTCGGGTCATACCATTATATCAGCAATGTATTTTAATAACATTTAACCAGTGTAATCCAGATATTTGGTAATATATATAAATTGTTTGTTTAGAGTATTGTGGTGGAATTTGTAATTTGATATAGGCCTATCCCAATAAGTAACACTGGTAAAATCTCAATTAAAACCATTGTATAAATATGTTTTATTTCAAACCATAAAAAGTTCATACAAAAAAGAGAACAGTATTACAAAAAAAGATGATATAATGCCAAAGTAAACAATCTTAAATAAACTAAGTGTGGACACTAAATACTTTTCTATCATTCTAATACAGAGATTTTCTCCAGTGTCTAAATAAGGGAGTAAGCAATCACTATGTGAATTATAAGAGGCTATAGAAAATCAAATTGTGGTGGTTCCAAATTCTGTGTTTAGCAAAGAAAGTGGGAATATTATAGAGCACAAGGTAGTACTAGTTTTAATAGTACAAAAGTCTGTTCTGGAACATTGAAACTGAAGTAGACATAAGAAAAAAAAAAATAATGGAAGATAAAATCACTTGGCATCTGCATTAAAATCCAGTCAAAAAATTGTATAAAAATCAATAAAAACACTATCAATAGTACACAATCTTGCATCCATAGCACTCTTTTTTTGGTATTGTTTCTGGATTTTAACACCGACTACCAGTGGATAAAATGATTATAGATATGACTCAGTATTGTGACTGAGTTTAAGATATTCAAATCTCCATAAAATACGGTTCATTCATATCATTCAAGCAAATTGTACCTAATATCTTATCAAGCACATACTAACATAGGTTACTTAGTATATTTAGTAGTGATAAAAGTTATGATATACAATTAATTAATCGCCACAGTAATAGTTAGTAATATTTTCCTGATCACTGAGGATCTCATAGCAAGGCCTAAAAATGTATGTTTAAGGTGAGTAGGTAGCAAATTTATTTTATTTTAATTTTTTATTGTTTTTAACCAAATCATGAAAGATGCCATGAAAAGAATAACAACACAGGTACTTGCTGAAAATTATGCAAAAAATAATGGTCAGGGGCTAAAATTAGGGTTGGTTGAACTACCAGAACCATACATTTTTTTCTGTTAAATTGGAATATCTGATTAAAAGATGTCATTTGTAATGTCACTTCACTACATGCTGTTGTTATGCGTTTTGTCTACTTTTGAATGATTAACCCATAGCACAGCATGGCAGTGACAAAGTTATGATCTGCCAGGTGTGCAATTATTATTTTTCATAGCTATACCTGAGTGAATTTCCCTGTTTGGACTGGGGTAACCTGTTTAATCTGTTAAAAATTGTCCAAAAAACTAATTTCCGGGTAATATCTTGACTATCTTGGTTGGTGTGTGATAGGTGAATTCTATAAAATTGTGTTTTAAAATCTCACATTTATTAATTATTTTGTTACTTTAACTGTGTTATGAATAGAATTTGTATGGTAGAAGTAGAACCTAGATGCAGATAAGATAATATGCACATAAATTCTTACATTATAAAAATGATTGTTTTTGGGTGAGGGAGGACATTGGCCTTCTTGGTTAAATAAACATAGCATAAACATGTCAGTCAATGAACTATTAAGCAGTTTAACACAACAGTGCTATAAAAATTGATACTGAATACTTTTTAAACACAACATTGTTGGAACACACAACCAGAAGTTGCAAATGCATCTGTCAGCTGCTATTAGTTATAAATACATTGCAGTGTCATATAGTACTAGTAATATTACCTAGTACTAGCTAGCATTGTAGTTTCTGTCATGTAACTCAGATTAAAAGTTTTTACATAAAGTACAAGTGCATCCTTACAAACACCTGTGCATAAAACAAAATTATTGATGCTTAAAAGGCCCGGGGGGGGGTCACTCAATATAAAGTGATGACAGGGATGCTCGGCGGTCAAATGGTCTATATTTCGGCACAGCGTCCAGGTCAAGGGGTGCTTTTTTTGCTATTTATTTTACCTTGTCCGGGTCAAGGGTCTGTCATCTAGTGCTATCTAACTCAAGATCTATCTCTCCGCTTTAAAGGGTACAGTTTTTCATAAATTTCAAAGAAACTGGCAAAGAAAGCGCCCGGGAAACTGCCTTAAAAGAACTTAAAACATCTACTTTAATAAAAATTACAGGGATATTTTCCCTTAAATTCTGGTCAAGGGTAGGTATTTTTCAGAATTCGTCTCCCGGGCAGGGATTTTTCATTTTTTTGTGCCTAGCATACCAGTATATAATCTTTTGGAGTGACCCCCCGGGGTAAAAAGCAGAATAAATGCAACAGGTTATAATTAGTACTTTTTTCAGTTGTATTTTATAAGGTCTTAAGATACACTGAAATGTATAATTTAAAAACTTTGCAATACCAGTATATCCTTCAGAAATTATTGATGCGTAAAAGATGTAATAAATGCATCAGGTTAATAACTAGTACGTTTTTCAGTTGTATTTTATAAAGTCTTGAGTAGTCTAAGTTTAGACCCTTGTTGTATTTTTAAATTCATTTTTGTTAAAAATTGAGTTTAAATCCCTATATAAAT